>CABFVX010005181.1:17458-54049 GCA_902151425.1 Timema shepardi | reverse complement strand
CTGGATATTTTAAGTTATACCTGACTCGGGGAGCGCAACAAAACTCCCGTAAGGCTGGGTATCTGTTTTATCCTTGTCTGTGGCCTTGGCCTAAAGTGATTTACCGATTGGGTTAAGACATGGTATCTGGGGTGTTCATAAGCTTCCCCCAAGGTGTTTTAGGGAATTATATATCTTACCCTCAATATAAGGGTAATTTACTGAAGGGCTAAAAGAAAAAGAATCGATTTTCTCGAAATTCACTGAAAAGATTTTAATTAAATTTTATATATAGACACTGTTTATCACAAATAAGATGGAAATTCTCATTTTCTTATGAAAATTAATTTGAGGGAACTTTACATAAGGAGAAGTTTCATATTTTCATAACTCTCCACACTTATTGAGATACGTAATAGCTTATCATTGTAAAGTTGTAGTAGGCCTACTTTTAAAGATAAACGTCTTTTAATTGAAATTTATTTGTATGAAACCAATAGTTTTTGAGCTGTAAGCAAATTTACATACTTTTTTATTTAGATCTTTGAAAATGAATTTAATTCTTATGCTCTTTGGTGGACAAAGATATTTCTCTTTTCTCAATTTCTCAGTAACAGTGTTCCTACGTCCTAATGCCATAGGATAAGTAACAGTGTATATTATTTTTTTTAGGAATAGGACGTAATGAGGTCGACTGGATATATCTAGCTCAAGATAGGGATAAGGTGTAACGAGGTGGACTGGAGAGATCTATCTCAATATAGAGAGAGGGTGTAATGAGATGAATTGGATGAACTAGCTTAAGGCTACGTGGCTTACTTTTCTAAGTGCGTCAATGAATTATTGAGTTTTTTAATGCAATATATTAAGTAAATATGATAACTAATTATTTATATTAAAATACCTATTTTTCTATCATAACTTACTAAAATATGTTAGGCTTATGCAAATATTTATTAATTTTTTCGGGCATTGAGTTTTTTTATATCGTATTATGTTAAAACTATAATGTGCTAATAAAAATTGTATTTTTGCATACAAAACCTCTTTTTATTATCATAATTATTAATTAAAATATTTTTTTATATTAGGAATATTAATATTGTTATTATTATTATTAAAATTACTCTAAATTAAAATCTTTATTAATTAAAATTATTTTAACTTGAAGGGCCCTTAAGAACACCAACCTGTATCCACCCTTGTCTCTGTCTGTTCTGAAGCAAGTTTTTTTAAGGGCTCTTTCTATATTGCAGGTGAGCAGTGAGAAAGTCAGCTTAAGTCACTAACTAACGTGGTCCTGCAGGGCCATAACCATTCAACGCAAAGTTAGTTACTACCGCTAGTTAGCTTTACTTTCAAGGAAAAAATCGCGTTTGGGTTATTATGACCAGCAAATATTGTATCATCCGCTAGTTTTAGCTTCGACTTTGCTTCTAGTGTCAATACACAGAATTAAATCGGTCTGCGTCAACAGTTGGAAAAACCTTTCCAAAGAATATTACCTTTTTAGAAAGAAGCTAGAAATTGGGTAAATATATTTCAAGAACGCTGGTATTCATGACTGAATATTATTCATATACAGTATTTTTATTTTCCCGAACAGCTGATCACAAGTAAGATTATTTGTAATAAAGATTTAACCTAGCTTAATTTAATAAATCTCTTGCATCATTTTGTTTGACTACGGTTTGAAATGAAAAAATACTAGGCCTACATTATTCAATACACACAACATATTTTAGTCAAAAAATCATAATGTCAAATATGTATTCAAATAGTAATGTCATACGGGGAAATGAATTAATATGAGACGTTAGCCAGTAAAGAAACAATATTTTTTTAAATATGTATTACTTTACGACCCAATGCTTTATCAGTCATATATTTGTGTCGATACTGGAACAAGTGTAATATGTTGCGTGAAGATCTTATAAAATAAAACTAGTTATATGAAGATGATTAAAGCGTTCAAGAACTCCCAAAAATAGTGTTTACAATGAATATTTTCGACAACTTAATGTGAAAACACTGGGCATTTATACCCAGTCAGCCTACTAAGTTAGTAATAAAGTAAACGAGAGGATTGTTTGGGTGGGTAAAAATAATAAAATGCATATTTTATTTAAAGGAAATTATTAAGATTTTAGTTAAGTGATTAAGAATATAAAGATATTATAATTATTTATGATGAGCTGTTTGCAATTTATTTACTCCAGGATAACTAGGTCTAACTACTAATTATCGGTTTCAGATAAATTTAGTACAACCTTTATGATTAAAAAACCTAGTCCTTAGCCAAACCACATGTAAACATTAAGCTAGGGCCTATTTTGGTTATTTCCAGTCTTAGCTGCAATATTTCATAGGCCTACAGCTCACATTAATGTGGATAGTATTTTGTATGTAAGAATCGGTTTAAATAGGATTACATTATTTAACTTTTGCTGAGACATCTTAAACAGATTAGACCTACCTTTTTATTGTCTTGTCAACTGGTATGCCCGCGTGTTTTACACTAATAGGGTATGCATGATAAAGGTTGAGTAATATAATAAAAATATTAGGATATGTGTAGAGGAAGAAAATAAAACCACTCATCACACCCAGCTTGGATTCAAATCCCAACCTCGTCACTACTGGAAAAGTAGGCCAAAGAGACTAACGTCTTGGACAATGTTACCCCATTAGGTGGGTCAACAGACTAATATCATCCGAAATGTATCGAAGCCTAACTAACCTCCACCTACTCTAAAACTTACAAACAATTATACTTAATTGGAATGTGCCAATTATCAGTGTGTTGAGGGTGAATGATAGCGCATTTTTATAGTGTTATGTTCCAAAGAAAATTTTCTTTCAACATTCAGTGTAAACGTACTATCCCCACTCTTCGCCTTCATTATGTATAGGCCTACTTAAAGTTATATTATGTGAAAAGCACACAAAATCGTTTTGAGATTATTATATTGGGCTATTGAGATGGCAGGTTTAAATCAGGTAACACAAAACACATAATAAATTACAAAACCTAGCAAACATAACCTAGTAACACAAACCAAAGGACAAGAAAAATTTCTTCGCAACTAAGCGTCTCACTACTAGGAAAATATTTGCGCTCACAAGGACTTTGCTTTCGCAAAGTAGTCGGCCATATTAACTTTTGACGCAAAGTCTAGCGTCTCTCTGCTAAAGGTCGCAAATTCGTTTTGCGTCGTGGTCATAGGCCTAATAGCCCTGTTGGTCTCTCCCAGAAATTAGTTAGCAAAGTGAAACTTTATTTTTCCCGTATCTCATTTAAGATCAGCCCATCAGCATCAGTGGGCACGCAGACTTTGTGTGAGGTTCGTTTCATATGGTTTTCCGGTGATGGTAAGGTCAGGGTTCGGAATCTCATCCAGGTCTACAGACAGAGGTAGTTTTCATTAAATGGTTTTTAACTATTTCTCCAAGCAAATGCAGGTGTATTTCCTTCTCAATTCTGCAGGATTGATACAATTTTTAAGTTTTGTAACTCCCTGTCTCCCTCAAATCTTCAAAGCAAAAAATAAAAGTTGTTCAGTAAGGTATATGAAAGCTGTAAATAAAGCATCTTAATACTTTTACTAATTTATATTAAATTCTTTTCTGAATAATAATAGCTAAAACATAAATATATCAGTTATCTTCGAAAAAATAAAATTAATTTTTTAAAATGTATAGTTTATAATGCTTTTTTATATTCTTCTTCGTACTTGTAAATATATTTCAGAAATATATGAAAATTCCAGTGATATTTTAAAATGTTACTGAATTTCCATTATTATTTCTTATCATACCCAATTCTCGGACTCTTAATTAAAAGATTGTCCTTTATCCCAGGACCCCGTTTCAACCCTAACCCATTAGCTTAATCAAATGCGTATATCATGTACGGGTAGTAAGACGTGGTGAACAGTAAAGACTGTATCTTAACGATCCAAGCCCTACCGGATGACGCCGGGTGTTGGCCGACAGTTCGTTCACATGAGATGCATGTCGTGACGACTATCTCTAGTTCAAAGACATGCTACTTCCACAAAACAACATTCACATTACCCCTTACTCGTGCCAGTGGGCACATGGTTTGAACGTCATGATCATTTAGTCTGGTTTGCTGAAGATAGGGATGTTTGTGTGTGAATCCCAGCCTGTAATAATGAGAGTTTTTCTTTTAAAAGGCTTATCATTCTTCTTCCACGCCAAATCGGGTATATTTTATTTAAATTATACCTTACTAGTTTATACCTGTTAGCACAGTTAATATAAAAGTGTATATCCATAACGTGTATTGAGACGTGGGGAAGAAAAATATCTTCATTTAGTTGTTCCAAAGTCAGTCCATTCAAGTTATTTTGTAAAAGTGTTTTCCACCTTCAAGCTGAAAAGATTACTTCAGTTAACACTATACCCACCAAATATGATTCCAGATTCTTGCTAAGATCTTATTATTACGTTCAACATATAGAATACTAACAACTTAAAACTTGCTTTGGTGTACGCATGGTCTAAGGCATCACTCTCGCCATAGTTCAAATCCCATTTGGGTGTACTGAGAGTTGTTTTCCCTACATGGTTTTCCACTCTCCCTCCAAGAAAATGTGGATAAACTTCCTATAAATATAACCTTCCTCATCCCCTAAAACCATTAGCTTAGTAAGTACATAGGCGTGTAAACCGAACGGGTAGTATGGCGCGGCGATAAAAAAAAACACAACTACTTATTTGAGGTTGTAAGGATTAGAGAGGCTATTAAAAGTAATCGCGATTGCAGCATGAAGAGATGCTGAGGAAACAATGGTACAATAAACTAATCATTGGGCACGTGGTAAAAGGCACCAGTCTCGTCGAATTTGATTTGTCAGTAATGGGGAGGTTCGTATTCGATTCCCCATCGAGTATATTGAGAAGGTGTTTCCTAAATGGCTTCTCACTCCCCCTGCACGTATATACAAGTATGTATCCTACCTTACTCATCCTAGTCCCTGTTACTATAAATATCTGACGATCCCGTGTGGGTAGTAAGACAGGGGGTCCACACAGTATGAGGAAAATAACTGCCTCACGTGTACTCAGCAGAGACTCGAACCAACGCCTCCAAAACCACTAACAAGATGAATAACTTGGAAGGTTTTTCGAAGTGAAATGTTTTTTCTCTCTAACTCTTATCGACAAAATCTTAACAAGTTATACTTCACGCACCAGTTCGTGGAATTAATTCTCTTTGCAGGCCACTGATAGTTATCTCTTTTATTTTTTTCTGGGACAAGACACACAATTGTGAGGCGCGACAAGCAGGGCGAGCGCGAATTATTTCATTTAGCGCGTCATACGTTATGACGATCAAAGGTATGACGGCCAATTTATGATTCGAAGACAAAAAAAGAGCGAGCATGAAACTATATGTCATAATCGCTATGGCGTGAAAGACGACGTGTAAGCTTTGATAGCCAATGTCTGAATATATTATGTTGGCGACCATGGTAGTTTTATTGGCTATGCATATAAGAGGGTTGGAAGTGTCATGATGTAATTGAAGACCGATGAAAACCCACCTTATTTTGCCATGCAAAACATTGAGCAAATCAAAGTGGAGTCGTGAGTACATAACTAATATTCTTAATATATTATTTAATTTAAAGTATAATAATATTGTATGAATATATTCATAATTAGCAGAAAGTATGTCCTGTAGCAATAAATGAATAAATACTGAGCAAGAAAATCTATGTCAAAGATTTAGATATACGTTTTGTAAACATTTATTATTGTTGTTTGCAAGTGGTCGTTTGTTAACTTCCCTCTTAGAATTGTAATGGGAAAATAATAGTGAAAGGTATATTTAAATTTGATCGAATAATTTAAACTATATAAACATATCGAATTAATCCGAGATTTTCTTTTATAGATAAAAAAAAACCCAGCAGAAGACGGAGAATACGTGGTAGACAGTGGAAGTTCCTTGTGGATTAAATCGTTTCCCATTTAGAATTTTCTGATGGGAAGCTTATGGGCTCACAAGGTGTTGTGAAATATAACCAGCAATGGGCAGAACTGGCTCAACAGCTCAATAAATGGGGAGCTGAAAAAACAACGGAGCAACATAGGAAGTGCGTATAACCCGAACGGGTAGTAAGACGCGGTGCTAATAATAATAATAATAATAATAACATAGGAAGGTATGGTAGTACAATATAGGAGTAACAGAGGAAGGTATGGTATCACAATTTAGGAGCAATAAAGGAAGGTATGGTAGCACAATTTAAGAGCAATAGAGGAAGGTATGGTAGCACAATTTAGGAGCAATGAAGAAAGGTATGGTAGCACAATTTAGGAGCAACAGGGGAAGGTATGGTAGCACAATATAGGAGTAACAGAGGAAGGTATGGTAGCACAATTTAAGACCAATAGAGGAAGGTATGGTAGCACAATTTAGGAGCAACAGAGGAAGGTATGGTAGCACAATTTAGGAGCAACAGAGGAAGATATGGTAGAACAATTTAAGAGCAACAGAGGAAGGTATGGTAGCACAATTTAAGAGCAACAGAGGAATGTATGTAGCACAATCTAGGATAAACGGAGGAAGGTGTGGTAGCACAATTTAGGAGCCACATAGGAAGGTATGGTAGCACAATTTTGGAGCAACAGAAGAAGGTATGGTAGCACAATTTTGGAGCAAAAGTAGAAGGTATGGTAGCATAATTTAGGAGCAACAGAGGAAGGTATGGTAGCACAATTTTGGAGCAACAGAAGAAGGTATGGTAGCATAATTTAGGAGCAACATAGGAAGGTATGGTAGCACAATTTTGGAGCAACAGAAGAAGGTATGGTAGCACAATTTTGGAGCAACAGAAGAAGGCATGGTAGCATAATTTAGGAGCAACAGAGGAAGGTATGGTAGCACAATTTAAGAGCAATAGAGGAAGGTATGGTAGCACAATCTAGGAGCAACAGAAGAAGGTATGGTAGCACAATTTAGGAGCAACAGAGGAAGGTGTGGTAGCACAATTTTAAGTTTAGCACCTTAGGTTAGTTGGTAGCATGTCTGCCTACTAATCTAAGGAGTTTCATTCCCAGTATTGGCGAAAAATCTTTTATTGCTGAGTTTCTTCTTTCACAGTGATGAATTAACGGCTGGGTGTTGTGATTATTCCAGATGTAAGTTTATAAGTTTTTCGCTGATCTAACCAGTCGTCATATTCGTTTTAGGTACTCAAACTTTGATACTGCATGGTCGCATAATAAAACTACATCATCATAGCAAGTCGGTAATTGATTGTTCTAAGCACGCAAACATATCAAGTACTTTCAAGTACTTTCAAGTAATAGCCAAAATAACCTTAATTGGTCATAGTCAGTGATATTATAATGAATGCAGGCCAACCTCGGTGGTCTCGGGGTAAAGAGATAGCCTCAGGACCCGGTGTTTGTAGGCTCAAACCCAGCCGGGGTCGACGGATTGTTCTTGAGCTAAAAAAAAGTCGTAGCACAACTTCCTTAGGAGGTGAAGCTAAGCTGTTGGTCCCATATCGATAAGTTGATAAGCATTTAAGTCAATCGGGGCTCACAAAAGTTAACCACACCTGCCTTAGAACAGTGTTCCCTTGTGGGTCGGGAAAAAAATGTTGGCGGGTCACGAACATTTTTAAAATGTGAAAACGTTGTAGTTATTTGAAAAAAGAAAATCATTAAAGATGTCGAAGTGAAAAAAAATGGAAAAAGGTGAAAATAATAAAGCGCTTAATATAGGTGAGGGAAATCGGGTTTTCATGTTCATGTTTTCGAATATCAATGTCACTATTAACAGAAACTGGAAACACGCGCCCACGTCACACACGCATCATTATTAGAAAAATATCAGATTTTTGTAGCTATATATTCAATAATGATTTGTTAAGGCTTTGTTAAAAATAATTTAACTAAAAAATACCCCTTCCAACCCTCATATCCAATAAAGATAGGTGGGTCCCATGTTCTCAGATTGTTAATGATGGTACCCACATTGGTGGAAGCGCGGACTAAGACGTCAAACACGTCTGCTCTAACTTTCTGATGAGGTTTTGGGCCTGAATCCCAGCTTGGTATTTTGAGAGTGGCTTTACTAAATGGTTTTACATTTCTGCTGTATTTGAGTGTGGGTATACCTCCTCAATATCCTAACTTACTTATCCCTTATACATTAGTGTGTGAGGCAAGTCTGAACAGGTAGTAGAACGTGATGCACCCAAATAACCTACTTGTCTTTTAGTACAGAAGCTATAGAAGCCTGAAAATAAACATTGAGCTTTTTAACACTGCCGGACAATTTATAATATTTAAATCAATATGTTGGCTTCCTTGAAAATTCACCCTGATATCAGAAAGGTGAATAATTAAGTTTTTGGATTTTATTATATTTATGTTTAGAAATTTTAGGAAAAATGTATGCTTCAAAGTGTAGGTATCTAATTACACTTTTAAAATGGTCGCGGCTTGCTATCGGGAATCAATCTCCGTAATCTTCGCCACCAACAATCCAGTAGGCCTTGGGACTTTTAAATAGCAACATTTGAATGTACTCCAGGAAGAAAAATATATGCGTTTTTTCGCGATTGAACTGATAATTATTACTATCGATATTTAGGGCCGAAGCGTTTTCTCGCTTTAAACATCGCGGGTGGCTACGAGCGTTTGTGGCCGAGATAGTACTCAATATCGGTTTGGTAAAGCTTATATTGATCGAACTAAATAGCTCGATTTCAACCAAGGAGCTGAGAATTGTGCGCCAGTTTAAAAACAAAAATACTTTTTATGTAGATTTTTAACGCGTATGGTTTTGTTGAGAATTGATATGAACAAATATATATCAAAATTTTTAACATTTAATACTGCCTAAAGCTAATAATTTGTATTAATAGTTATTAAGTACTTTATTGTATAACGTATTTTAGAAGCGTTTATTTATTATTCGAATAAAAAAAAGAACAATTTTTATCTAGGCCTACATAACCTTACATATATATACTTCAAGACGTAGCCAATTCAATAGCAAAAACTCACCTTACAGCGAAGAAATAATTTTATTTGCTCCAAGTGTTGACAAAATGAACGCCTTGAATTAGTTTAGAAACCAAACAAACAAACAAATGTTTAACCTCTTCCGGGCTAATCACATTTTAGCGCACTATTTTGATGTGGTTGAGGAAGCTAGGAATGATCGTAAGTGCAACAGAATTTGTGTAGAGTGAGAGTAGAAAATATCTTAGGAGTATCACCCCCATAATACCCAGGTGGAGTTCGACCATGATAGATTTATAACATGCACGATTCCCCTTAAGACTGGGTTTATATTCATGCAAAACGGATCGCTTATTACAAACAGTGCATATCATATCGTACGAATAAAATATAAAATTGTACTTTCATTGATACCGTTCACAGACTAAATATAGTGAATAGTGGATGATGCACAATGCATAGAGTTGATTTTACTTGCACTTTTCTTTATAAATTAAGCATGGCCCCAAGCTCAGTCAACTCTTGGATTTGAAACATGCTAAAATGCTATTTCAACATTTATGTTAGTACAGTTAACTCTGGTTTTAGTGAACTCTGTTGTAGAGAACATTCGGCTACAGTGAACCTAATTCATTGGTCCCAACCCACGTACATTTCAAAGTGTGTTAAAAAATTCGTTTATAATGAACTTTTAACTTCGGTTTTAGTGAACAGAAAAATTGAAACTTTTAATAAGAAATGTCATTATAACATCATAATTATTTAAAAACTTAACTTTTTGGTTGTTTAAACTTGAAGACACCGATTCTCTACCTGAGTTCTTGTTTAGATATCACAAAGCTTGACTGAAAGTATGGAATGTGGAAAAGGATACAATGTTATCACCTAAATTAATATCCAGTTCTTTGATATGAGATAAGAGAATAAGTTTACGTAAACTCTAATTTAAGTTTTCGTGACTATTTTCTAGCAAATATACTTGGAAACTCTTCAAGGATTATCTCAATATTATATTTATATTGAGTATGGCCAAACCACTGAGTCTCTCCTGACCCTTTGTAGTTCTCAAGTAGTTTTTAGGTTTAAATTCGATTCAACGAACCAAAAGATCACTCTGCTGTTGAATTAGTTCGTATCATACAAAGTTTTCAATAGACACTCAATGTTTGGAAACAGAGACGCAGATCTCTGAGATTCCATTGGCGTAATGACTCTTTATGATTTCTGTATCAAGAATAATTCCCTCCATTATTTCATTTTCCCACGAACTACTTCAATAGTGAATGGAAATACCGGAGCTATGTGTTTTTTTCTGGTCATTTGATAACAATGCTGTGTTGTTATTTTAGCTAGAGGGAATTTATTTAAATAATTGCTGTATATTTTCCAGAAATCTACAGGGAGTAAGTGCCTGGGTGCCCTATTCGATTCCGCCATTGGGTCTATCTCAAGTCTTATATTTCTAGGATCCACCAGGAACGGTCTCCAAATGGTCTATGGCGTTAGGCTTTTAATATATTATGTAAAAATAAAAATATATACAACCAAGGTTCAAAACCTTGGAATTTTGTACGTATGCTTCATTTACCCTCAAACGCAGCAAACATGATTCCACTATGGTGTTGCTTTTAATAATATTAGTAATAGTGTAATTTGTCAAATTAGGAATGATAGCTTTCAGGATAAGCGGAGAGTACATCAAATAAAACAAAATAAACAAGTACGAGGTAGCCAAATATATATTTACCATCTATTGTGAATAAGAAACAACCAACTAAACTTTAAAACTGGTGACCGCACAAACTTCTGTAATTTCTCTTTTGATTTAGGGTTGAAATATCTTCCGTAATTTTTTGTTGAATTTGAAATTAATATTTTTTTTCCTTGGTGAAAAAGTTTGTTGTAAAACAAATGAATACATTTTCAACAGTAGAAAATATCCCTTGTTTACGTGGTTTAACCCTAGAATGCTATCGAACGTAAAATAAACATGTAGTGCCTAAACAATTCATCCCCACTACCCACATCGGCAAGCGAACCACCCCTACTTCTAGCTTTGCTTCCAAAGGTCAGTCAACAATTAGCTGTCGTGACAGATGGTCGCGTCTTTGACGTTACGTTATTTGGAAGTAGAAGCCAGATTTACGTACCAATGGTAATAATAAATCTGCGGGGAATAATAGAAATAACAGTGTTACCAGACTGTTAATCAATATCGGTTGTACACAGATATGTTCCTCCCTTTAATTTTGTACTAATATCCAGATCGTTCCAGCAATTACAAAAACATTTAATTATACCAACATTTAATTGTATTTACACGTGTTTCTTAAGAACTTGATTATTTTTGTTTTGTAGTTTGATTTATTTAATTTTGGGTGTGATGTGTGTTGATATCACTTAAGAAGCTTGCTATAGGTTGTATCTGTCATTACGTCCGATTTAAGTATCGATAGCAATACAGCACTATCCAATGAAGATAGTAATCTGGGAGTATTACGTTAGGATCCCAATATAGTATCATTTTTAAACATATAAAATTCTTCCGACGTGCACAATCTCAGTATTCTCTAAATACCATTGTCCAATTTCAGCTAGCTAGAATTTTGGTTGGGATATTTTACGTTAACAAACAAACACATAAACATCCAAACACCTTTCATATGTTATTTATAGGGATTTGCGAAGGACCATTTTTAAATGCGAAGCGAAGTCGAAGCGAATTTGAAACTTGCGAAGGAAAGTCGAGGTCAAATCTACCAAGGATTTTTGTTGTTGTCACTTAATGCAACTTTTAATTTTTTAATTAATTATTTTTCTAGATCTTGTCAGTAACAAGGGCCAGGAAAATGTCCTTATTTGTTACCTAAGGACTATATTAACAATTAATGCACACGGGGATTGAACCCAGCACCTTTGGCTCAATTTGGGTTAAATTTCCGTGTACAGGTGTCAATTTTCAATTTTCAGAATATTATATCTAGATGAAGAAATACTCACTAAAAGCATAAATAATAACTTTGGCTATTTGATTCTTTATTAAGTTTTAATTGTTACTTAATTCATGGAGTTTATAAAATTATTTTGCAAATTTTACATATGCATGTCTTTTTATCTGCATTTCTCTGTTAATAAATGTAAATTAAATTTAGTTTTCGTTTCCTACTTTCCATATCAGCCATTTTTAATAATAAAGAAAATGCCAAAAAGCCATGAAAAACTTCTGTGTCAAAATGCACTTGTAAATTTGTCACAGATAATTCCAAAGAGATAAATTATTAAGGATCAAGCATTAGACGCGAGCTGCGATGATAGCACAACTAAAGCACTTTCTCTGCTTGATACTAGTGACGTTTATTGGTATTTTTATGTTTTAGAAAATTATGTTGGCGATTGTGAATAAGAATATTAAAATTTCCTACCCGTTTGTTGATCTATTCTTACGTTGTTTTAGTTAAATTACTAATCAATATTAAAATTATGTTTAGTAACTGTTTTAAAATCATCTAATATTGAAAAATATAATATTTAGTAAGATAAAATTAAATCGTTTGATAATTTATCGAAGTTTTATCCTTCCTTAGAAATTTTTCGAATATGCAATTTTTCGAATGAAGGTTATTGTAGATGTCGAAGTCTAAGCCGAAGGAGATTTGACCTTCGACTTCGACGTTTCTAAGCTTCGCACACCATTAGTTATTTATATAAAAATAATGGCTTCGTAATCTGTTACTATTACAATCGAAATGGCAAAAATGTATCAATACATCTGTGTTTCAAAAATGTATTAATGCGTTATGTTTCAAATATGTAGTTCAAATAAAAAAGTTGCGTACACAATAAAATAAAAATATATTTTCCACCGTAAAATATCTTGCCATTCGCTAATATCTGACAACCGGAAAGTGTATCGATTATTTTAATACAATTATGATCCAATTTACATTAATTGAACTGTCAGATCAAAACAGTTTAAATTTATAAAAAAAAGTTCAAAGAGTAACATAAAATGTTTATAACAATAATTAAATAGGTAGAGTGATTAATCTTGACTACACGTGACAGCTAAATATGAAAATAAGCCCAATATGAAAAACATTGCTTTTTATAACAGCACCTAGCCTAACTTCAAAGGGTAATATTAAGCTAGACAATGTAAAGTTATAATAAGGCTCATTGAAGCCAGTTTTATTCATTATAATAGTTAGCTTAGAGTTTTGTTCACGTTGATGTTTTCTAAACTGGAAAGCACTGTTTTTTGACGGGCACTTCTTTTCACGATAATAATAAATTTTAACCTTCAAGCAACGTTTGGTAGCTTTCTTGGTGCTAAGTACGAGTATGTACAGAATGTTAAAAAAGTACCGTATTTCCAGCTATGTCGGTTAAAATGGTACAGTGTTAAGCTGGTTACACAATAAAAAAAAAATTTTAGCCTAGAAACTGAAGGCCTTTACTTTGACAAACATGGTCTTTACACAAACATTTTCTATGATTTGATAAAATGTTAGCATTCAGCTAATGAAAAACAAAATCAATAAAATACAATAATTACTGAGAAGAAAGAGGGAGGGAGAGCGTAGAACATTCAAAAGTTCCTTAAACAGACACTGGTGTTATTATTATTGTTTTTTTTAACATTTTGGAGACCAAACTTATAGTAAGAACATCGTTCTAAACGCATTAAAAAGAGCTCAATTACCTGGAAAAGGCTACTCAACAAACTATAGCCTTGACCTGGCCTTCATTTCCTTCTTTTGCTCGGTTTAATTTCATGTTTGTTTCCAATGCCATCTCTTCACGGTGGATGACGATTGCCTTCTTCAAATTACAGAGGTTGTTTTATTATTAATATTATTTTTTATTGAGCACCGACTTTTACTACCCATTTGGTTTATATGCTTAAGTACTAATTACGCTGATGGATTAGGAATTGGGAAGGTTGAATTTAAGAAAGTGAAAGTGAATTTGCCTGGAGGGAGAGTTGAAAACCATTTAAGAAAACCACCCCCTAGCTCACGAGACTGAGATTAGAACCTTGAGCTCCCCATCTTCGGCAGTCTAGCTCAACACGAAACTTGTGCGTTAGCCAACTACGCCACCGAGGCGGGTTGTTTTATTATTAATAGTATTACTAATTACACATATTTAAAGTGTAGGCCTACTTTCTGGATCTAATGATAATATCAGCGCACGATTAAAAACTTAACTCAATAATCGACACAGCTTCCAGTCCTCTGACTGGTAATTCATCACTGTAGCAAGAGGAAATCCCCAATTTCACGAGTCGAATCTGGGACTCCTTTGTCCTTAACTAAGGAGATAGGCATGCTACCATATGAGTTAAAAATAGTCCAACATCGAGTTTTATGATTTAAAGTATTACCTTAAGGAAATCCATTATTTTTAACATCCTTATGGTATTTTAGATACACTTTTGTACGCTTTTATCAAATGTCTAGGAAAATCGACTGGGGTACGGCGAGACTTTTTTGTTTCATTGGTATTATTAATTATTATCGATCTGGAGTAATTAATAAGCTTATACACTTTCATAACAATTTCATTACATCAGTACACGATTTGAAAACTAATGCTTGCTGGCTACTCCTCCATTCTCCTCTCACGCTCAGTCGCGCTTGCTTGATAAGTAGTGAAGTTTCACAAACTACTGTCCATTTTGGAGGCTTTGTTTTGTGTTGAGTGGGAAGTATACTGTTGCTTGCGTTCTTTACGTGAATAAAAAATGAGCGTAAATTCAAAGAAACGCAAAATTTAAAATAAAAACAGAATTTACAAGGAAAGCTGGGAGAATGACTATTTAATTACTAACAACAGTGGGAAGCTTCAGTGTTTGGTATGCATGCAAATTGTGTCTGTACCAAGGGAGTACAATGTTAAACGACATTATTCAACAATGCACGAGAACAAGTATGCAACAAATAAGGATACTCAACAATGCACGAGAACAAGTATGCGACATATAAGGAAGAAGGTCGACACGCACTGGCTGCAAACTTCAAAACTAATTAAAACAGAAAACAGGTATGTTTATTAAAGTCTTACAAAATCAATCATCTTCTCTGTACGCCTCCTACGCAGTGTCGCTTGAACTTGCAAATAAAAAAATAAATTAAAAAAAAGCCATTACTGAAGGCAGTTTGAATAAAAAAAGTGTGCTATAAAAATAGCAAAGCCTTTTGGAGATGCTAAAATACCTGAGAAATTTGAATCAGTGCCACTTTCCTACAAACTGTATAGAGAAAGGTAATTGATATGGGAGAGCAAGTAGAAAAATCGCTGATTAGCTTGGTTAAAGAAAGCACATATTTCTTGCTATGCCTTGAGGAAAGCACGGACCAGTAAATGTCAGTCAGCTATTAATATTTGTACGCCCCACCTTCAAAGACTTCAGCAGAGGAGCTATTTGATATCTGCTCTTTTCAAGAAACAACAAAAGGGAGGGAGATTTATGGTGCTGTTAAAAAAACTGCCGATAGAGGCTTCAGTAAATGTTCAGCCATTGTGACAGAAGGAGCGCCAGCAATGACAGGGGAAAAGACAGGCTGAACGTATATAATATATAACTATAGTTTTGAGTAAGAAAAAAAAGTAGTTTTGTTGAGTAAAGAGAAGAAAAAAATTCAATATAATTAATATTTAGACATAAAATAAGATATTAATTAATTCTCTAGAATAGATAGAGAATCTGAAACATTTAGTTGTTTTCTGAGTTTTTTACATAAATCCTGGTTTCTTGTTCAAAGAGAAAATATATAAAGCAAAATTTGAAGATTTGGCTGGATCTCACCAAAGAATTCGTCCATGTTGAAACAGCACGAATTTCTGAAATTTCTTTCTTTCTATTAATTCCCCCTCGTCCACAATTAAACGGAATAAACAATCTCTAGTTCTTACCCATACACTTAACTTTCCATCTGTGTACTTGCACTTTACTTTCAAGCCATTGTTCCACTTTAAAAATAAATTTATCTCGGATCTATACAGATTTTGCTCCATGTTAAAATAACACCAAAGAAGAAGACCCTAATCTTCTTCAGAAAGTGTTCCAAGAATCAAATTTAAAAACGTTCTATTTTCTTCCAAGTCCAAATAGAAAACTAATATATTAAATCAAAATATAAAAGGTTGGCAATGGACTAGAGATGAATATAAAATAAAATGCCAATTTAATATAAAGATTGAAACATATAATAATGAATATGAACAATGTTTCTTAAAACCATTTAAATGTTTATTTTAATCTGTCAGAATTGAAATACGTGCTAGCTTGGAGGTATTTACATCACGTCCTTTTCTTACTTCTTTTACAATCGCGAGACCCTCCACTCACTTGTTTGACAGATCTGAGCATGCATTGAAATAAATCATGGCCGACAGTGAAAATGAATAGAGAAGAGTCAACCAACTTATTAGAAGGATAAATTAATATGTTTAATAAAAGGTAAGTGTTCTTCCTTAGGTCAAAATTACTTATTTAAATTATTTAAAACAATGTTATGCGTTCTTCCTTCCGTCCATTTTATGTTTGAATGGATGCAAATAGTATTATTTGTCACACCTGTAACACAGCGAGTTATACTGTGGGCGAACTTTAAATTGCATAATTCCAGATGAAACTAAATTGGAAACTATTAAAAAAATAGATTAATATAGGTAAATACATGGTAGGGTGGCAAATAACGTTACAGCATCTAATCTTCCCATGAAAATTACTTTGAGGGTACTCTACATAAGGGGATATCTTCAATTTTGATAGTATCTCCACAACTCTTTGAGAAAAGAAATAACTTATCAATGAAAAGTTATAGGGCTATTAAAAATAAAAATAAACTTTAAATTGAAATATATTTTTATAAAACCAGTAGTTTCCTATCTAAGCAAATATATTAATTAATTGAAGATCTGCGAAATTAGAAATTTATTTTTATGTTCTTTGCCGAACAGAAATGTTTCTTTTTTCTTAATAAGTTATTTAAAGTGTATATTTTCCCATCTATGCTCTTTGGTAGAATACAATAATCTTTATTATATTGTGTTTCTGCAACATTGTGTATTATATCGTTTCACATAACTTATGCATTTTGAGTAACTACCTCCATTTACAGATGAGGGTGCGATAAAGCCTGTACGGTGCACCATTTGTGTTTTAACGACGTTGCCTACTTGGAGATTTCGAAGCTATTTTGCGAATCGGGTTGCGTCTTAACTTGACGCACCTAAGCAGTCTAAGCACTATCACACTTAGACGCCAATGTACGAGATGCGAGTTTACATAGTCACTTTAATATTTGCACCCTGTAAACACTGACTTGCTTTTTAATTTAACTTTTTACGTGTTTTCTATTCTAGAAGACATATGCTGCTGCAGACTTTTTTAATCTAAATCCTAGCAGGAAAACACCTACAAGCCATTTTCGTGACTAAGTCAAATAGTCTAAGCTGTAAATGATTTATAAAAAAAATACGTTTACAAAAATACTACTCAAGGAATTATTTTCTTTGTGATACTGTAGAATTATTTTAAGAATTATTTAAGAATATATGGTTTTTGTTTCAACGTTTTCTTCAAAACTTGCCGAGTAAAACGTAAATTCATTAACATAGGAAATGTTATCTCGACCAGCCATGACGTCAGAGATAGGCAACGTCCTTAACTTACCTTCCTATCGTGATTCCACTGTAAACTTCTTGCAAGGTTCTAACCTCGTTTTTGTATCCGTCGCTAGGAAGCGACGTAATCGATCCCTTGATAATCTGCACGACTTTGAAACGTTACACTTTGTTTGGTTTACCTTGCGTAAGAAAAGTAAAAGAGAAAAACATATATTTTCTGGGCTTTGTATAAGTATAATTTTAATTTAAATTTTTGCCATTCGTACACATCTTTTTGATGTCTTGTTTTTGTTTCGTATGGTTATAACGTGATACTCTAAGCAAAATAAACCAGTCGTTTCAATCGCCGTGAGTTATATATATAGTATTACAAAAGAAAATATTGTTTGGATGTATTTAAAAAGATTTGTTTAATTTTAATATTAGCACCAAGATTATCACATCGTTGCATTTGACAACAATAGAATATTAATCTGACATTCTTTTTAATTAAATATTGGTTGATACTTACGACACAAATTTGTTGCAACTTTAAAATATATCCTAATATAAATTAAACTAAAAATTATATATTTATTCATTCTTTAAAAATAAAGCAGAAAAGTGAGTTTAACATATGCGTAAATTACTTAAAAATATTAACATAAATATTATATATAATACATATATAAAATCGCTTAATGGTATTTTGTTTTATTCCCGGCTAGAGGTGGATTTATAAGTATAATTATGGTTAAAAGTTGTAGCTATCATAATAATATGATAAACACTGAAGTAACTTTGTTTCAATATTCATTTTGTGGATTAAAAATAAAAAAAATTATATATTATTAATTTTGGAATTCTTGAAAGTAATAAACATTACTCTGTTTTACAAAAACAGTATATGTATGAACATAAGTGATAATTGGTGCCCAAAAAGTAGGGTAATACCGTACACTTTTATCATTGTTTTTCATTGGAGTAATCTCATTTTATTTTAGACCAAAGTATTTAGTAGAAACAAAAAAAAACATGGTTCTAAATTGATTGATTTATTACTGTAGGTCAACGGTTATTACACTTTTTTTGAGATTGCAATCCTTGGCCATAGCTAAAAGTTTAATGTACACCCAAGAAAACATTTTTTTTCCGGATGACAGTTTAAAAAAAAAGCCACATAGTACATTATTGATCAATCTAATCTATTTGGAAAAAATATCTTGAATCAAAGTATTTCAAATGTGACAAAGCTATATAGAAAGCATCCTACTGTTATAACCTTAACATTATCTCTTATTGAGACTCGTTATGATCAGTTATGAAAACAAAATTTTCTGTAAATAGTTTGTAGAAAAGCTCTATACATTTTCTTCAAAGATAAAGATAAAACAGTAAACTTAATCACAATATTTTTAAACCAAAATTTTCGATTGTTATTCTGGAGCAGATGTATTACGTAATCACAAAGAGTTTTTCAATGAGAGGGTTTTGGTTGCATGGCTTTTCCCAAATTTTTGATGTCTGGTTGTTCAGTTTAAACTTTAAAAGTGGAGGTCCGGCTCCAAATCTTGGCTAGTACGGTACTTATTTTTTTAGGTTCACCATGGATTAAAACACTCTCACAGAGATCTGATGTTGATAAAAGCATCATAAACTGCTAATATAGAAGGTGTCAAGTAGAGGGTTGAACATTCTCAGAAATATGTCTCCATCCGGGAAAATAGGAAGAAAAGAGGAGTAGAAACGACCAGTTAACGCCAACTGCCAACAAATTATGGTTTTCCACAAGTCCCTTATTAATTTTCCCCCTAAAAGGTGCCCACGTACCCCAATTTGAGAACCGCTGCTGTAGGTATTTACGTGTACTTGTGAACCAACCGATCTGCACACAAATTACAAACTAGTTTATCAGTAGAACATTTTATTTATTATTCTTAATTATATGTGATATGGGACGTGCACTTTCTAAGCCGACTGATTATATCAGAACATGAGAATCTCTAAAAGTGAGAGCGAGAGGACCTACCAATATTGCCGGGAAAGGGTTTTCACATGCCCTACAGGGTTATTTTACAAGCCACAATCGATTTCCCTTCCGAAGGAAGTTGTGCTACAGATTTCCATCGCTCTAGAAAAGACTGTCAACTCCAGCCAGGTTTGAACCAACGAACATCGAGTCCTGAGGAACGTCCTTTACTCCAAGACCATCAAGGCCTACTAGTTATAAAACCGATACCCCACAAAATCTTCCGGCTGTAAATTCATCACATTCTCGGGATAAAACAGGGAAACGTTAGCTCAGCAGAAATAATAGCTATCGACTTAGCTAGGGTGTCTGACGTTTGTCTTAAATTGTCTACATAGTTGAATAGAGAGCTCACTTATCTTTTGTAAGACATCCCGTTTAGCTTCCCTTTTGAGAATCGTACTTGGTATCCGCTTCAGTGGCCGAATGGTATTAGGCAGCTATCAAACAGGATTCCGCCATAGCTAACTCAGGCTCCGTGAAGTATTGCATTTTAGAGTATTCATGACTTGTTTTTCACACTATAAAAATTAATCAATAACTAGGATTGACAATTTTTTCAAATCTGAATAAAATACATTTGGCAAATCCACAGCCAAAACATATGATTGTTTTCCGTTAATTATATACTTTAAAATCTAACTTTCGCAACAGTACCTTTTTATGAGGGCTGCGCCATGTTTTTTATTTGGTGCAAGTGCTCCTTCAGTCTGGTCATTTTGGGAACCTCGGGTTCAAGGTATCACTCCCGTACAAGACTGGCCTGCTGATGCATACGGATATTGGGGCTCAAATCCCAGTCGGGTCTACTGAAAGTGCTTTATTTAATAAATCGTTTCCCATTCTCCTTCAAGGCAGGTGTGGCTACCTTTAAATGCTTCCTTCCTGATCTATTTAACAATAGATTAATTCATCACACACCTGTAGGTCTATAACCTGAACAGGGAGTATGACGCGCTTATAAAAATAAATAAGTAAATAACAAAAAGTGGACTTATTATAAGGAAATTGGACACATATATTATTTCAATAGGGGCTAGTATTGTAATAAGGGTGACTATTGTAGTAGGATCTAGTATTGTAATAAGAGTAGATATTGTACAGGGTGTCCCTCGTAAAAGTAGCCCGCATTCATGCGCTAGAAACGTACAAAGGAGCATGGGAAATACTGATGTGTGTGTAATTAGTGATTATAGAATATGCTTAAAATAATTGCTTGGACAATTTATAACCTCTATACGCAGTTCAATATGTTCTTATACACACACTACAATTTGGACACTTCGATAGACGCATGTTTGGAGCCAGGTTACTTTTATGTGCGACACCCTGTGTAGGCAAGGTATTGTAGTATGGTAGCAACTGGTACTGAGTAGGGGCAGAGAAAACCATTTATTTTCACCTCTCTACGATAGTTGTTTTTCATTGACAGTCTCTTGTTATTCAGAGGATCCTTACTCGTATGTACATTTAGGGAAGGTAAGAAAAATGTAGGGGTGTATAACACCTCAGTGTGCCATTACGGAATTCGAGACCCGACCTACATATTAACCACAAACCAGACAAGATGAGACTGACAGCTTTGTTTACATGCCCACTCATGCGCGTGGGTGCTTTGCTACTACTACTGAAATATATATATATATATATATATATATATATATCCCATTCACGGTAGGAATTACTCTCTTTAAGGTCTTTTTTCCTACCAATATCCTACTATATAATAGATTTCTGGTAGGGAAAAAGGCCTTTCAGAAGTCAATTCCTACGCTGAACAGACGATATAATTCATTCTTTGCACCTCTTCGATGCAGAACAAACTGTAGATATAGGATTTTTTTGACCGCTAATAGACCCCAGACTCGGTCATGACTCTCCAATGAAATAGTAAACTAATTAAAGGGCTAAGCCAGAAAATAGAACATTCGACTTTATACATAAAGTTTTTACTTGAACGTATGACTTTGTAAGTTCGAAATATATAAATTGAGATTATAAATAATATTGTGATTTTCTCCTCAAAGTTTTGACCTTTCGAAATATTGGAATTATTATTTATTTATTTTACTAGCTAAGAAGAAGTATTTTTTCTGAGTATACTCCGTTAGAGATAGAAGATAAAATATCGCCAGCCGTCTTTAAATACTATTAAAAATAGAATTCGATTATGCAAGTAATATGATTGCTGTGGGGCAGGAAACTTTCGATCAAATTAATAAACTACTAGTAATTTATTTGGAAAAGGGTGCAGGTAAAGTGGAAACATAAAGGAAACGAACACAACATGGCTGTTACAATGAAGATAAGAACACAGTTCACACTTTACATTGCTGCCACTGGACAAAGAGGTAATGGCTGCCTCTTAAGGAAAACTATCTTTACCTCCCAATCTCCCGACCTATGTTTCATTCTATCGGAACTCATCAGGAGTGAGTAGGAAACGCGCAAAGCGTATTCCTAAAAGAGGAAACAAAAAAACAAGAGGGAGAAAAAGTAAATTGGTAAAGGATGTCATCATTGTATTTTTTCGTTCCTTTTTATTTACTTAAAGGTTTGCATCTTTAAAATTATAAAAAAGTATTGTGTAAATTCCAAGTTGGTCAAAGTAAAGACTTTATAGATGCAGGTATGTACAGTACATTTCTTCTGAGTTCCACTTTCAAATCGTGCCGGGTTGTAATTTTTAAAATATACTTAATTTAATTTAATGATGCACCTGAGTGCACTGCTATATCCTTACTAAAGATAATTTCTAGTAATCATTTATAGCTATAAGTTTAAGTTTTTTTAACAGGGAGATAAGACCCGCTTCGGTGGCGTTGTTGGCTAACGCGCTAGTCGTGTTGAGCTCGACTGCTGAAGACCGAGAGATCGAGTTTCGAATCTCGGTCGGGTGAACTGGTTTTTTACCTAAATGGTTTTCCACTTTCCCTCCACACAAATGCGGGTTCACTTCCTCTAATTCGACCTTCCCAATTCCTAATCCATTAGCGTAGTTAGTACTTAAAGCGTATAACCCGAACGGGTAGTAAGACGCGGTGCTAAATAAAAAAATAAAAATAAAAAAAACAGGGGGATAAGCTTTGCCCTATTTATTTGTACACACAAGCTCACACGCATCTTTTCCACACCATAATCTCATGTCTAACCTAATTACAGTAGATACACCTAAATTTCGTGATACGTGTTTTTTAAAGTTCATAGTAGCATTTTTGGATTATTAATAATGTGCTGTACATGCACCAGATAAAACTGAATTTAATATTTTAGTAAAATTGATTTATTGACCTATTAATTGCCAACTATGGTCAATTTTATTGATTTAAATAAGATTTTAGGATAACTTTCCAATAACAAGATGTGTTTTGAACGACTATTGTAATACAGTATTGTGACCAAATATAAAATAAACAAATGAAACAGTTTCTGAAAAAAACATATGATTATTTTTAACCTTCTATATTTGGATTTGTTTGGTATTTAAATATTAGGCCGTAACTGAGTGGTTTGTTGCAATTTTTAACCAAAAATAAATACTTTATCTACCGATTTAACCTATATTATACCGAAATCCAACTCTTTATTTAATGAAATCCATTCATTAAATTTGCCACAATAGAGGGTATGCAATGTACAGTAACCCCATGTCTTCTTTGGCACTGACTGACAGCTTTGAAAAGTTACCAGACCAAATTGTGTATCCCTACGCCAAACCACATGATCTGCAAAAAACATGTGTTTAGCAGCTGTCACTTCTGACAGTCAAAATGTAGGTATATACCTAAATCATGACCGTCAGAAGTGAGCTGTGAGCTGTCAGCACCAAAGAAGCCATGGGGCTACCGTACACACCTATAGTAATTCTACCTCCTAAATTCGACAGGATAAAAAGCTCCAAGGTCACAGTCCTGCACTGCACGAATTTGCAACTACTTCTTGAATGAACGGAGTTCCGCGTGTGGATATATTTTTATTGTTGCTTACTATTCAAGGGCTTCCACTATCCTCATTGCCAAAGGAACAAAGCGTGCTGGACACTGATTCTATATTTCCATAACGCGATGATGGTTATCTTTGACGTATTTCACGCTGTTGTTTTTCCACCATGTCCTACTACCCGTCTGGGATATACCCATTTCATTACAGTAAATAAATAAAGTTTTAATTTAATGGAAATATGCCCGCACCTGATTGGTTGGAAAGTGATAGATCAGTTAGGAAAAAAAACCTCTTAAGTATTCCCAACCAAGATCGAACCAATGACCTTCCCGTTACCGACAAAAAAAACTAGATTAAAATGACAATTAGTCCGCGTGGCTACTGGTGTGAGCCTTTGACATTTTAAAATTAATTATTTCTACTCACGCGTTTAACACAAAGGTTCAATTTAGGGGACCGAAATGAGGCGATTTTATTGGAGAAAATTCAATTGCATTAGCGCTGGTCGTTGCCAAAATTATTTACTCGTACCTGTGGGCACGCAGATTTAACTAAAAGTCTCTCCTAATTTGCCAATGATGGGGAGGTCAGGGTTTGATTCCCGGTCGGATGTACTGAAGTGTTATTCTCCTATATGGTTTCACCCGTTCTCACTTTTTCCCCCTGCGAAAATGTGAGTTACCCTTCCCCCAATCATACTTCGAATTTCCTATCTCCTTAGAATAATAATTCAATAAACCTTGTGTTGAGAGCATAAATAATATTATTAACAGCACGTGGACTAAGCGTCAAACCCGCCTTGGTGGCGTAGTTGGCTAACGCGCTGGTCGTGTTGAGCTCGACTGCTGAGGACGGGTAGATCGAGGTTTGAATCTTTGTCGGGTGAACTGGGGGGTCCCTAAATGGTTTTCCACCCTCCCTCCACGCAAATGTGGGTTCACATCCTCTAAATTAAACCTTCCCAATTCCCAATCCATTAGCGTTATTAGTACTTAAAACGTATAACTCGAACGGGTAGTAAGACGCGGTGCTAAATAAATAAACTAAGCGTCAAGGTAATATAGTCTCGTTTACTGTTGAAACGGAGATCAAGGTTCAAATACCTAACGACTATATGGAGGTGTTATATTTATAAAAAAAATTCTCACTCATCCTCCAAGAAAATGCTATTACATTTCATCTAAATAGACCATCCTTCTCCTTACCCATGTTGTATTTAAATATTGATATCCCAAACGCGTAATTACACATTGTTCAAGTAATATTAATACATTTTTGAAATTGACAAATGTTTACAAATAGCAAAGAAGCAAAAAAGAGAGTAAATGGATGTATTTCACACATCAAATATTTTCTAATCATCCTTTCCCCCGCTTGACAAGAGAAACCGCTGCACTGTTCTAAAATAAACTATATAGTAGTGATGGGTCGCTTGTGAACGAGTCATTCAAATTGAACGACTCCTGAACGAGAGCTGTGGACAAACGACTCTCACTTCACGAGCGATTCGTTCACATCACCATTATACACACATCACTCGTCTGATACATTGACCAATAGGCCAACAGTTTTTACTACACATTTCTATTATTATTTGTACAAAATAAACGTGCACGTCAGTTGTACATTTAAATCAAGAACTTAGATCAATTAAATTAAATATGCCTATTACTCTAAATATTAGGCCCTACCTCAAGAATGCATCAAGCACAGCTCCCCTTTTACCCCTGATAATTACTTTGTGTCCATGTGACAATTTACGGGATACATCGTGCATTAATTATATTTGATATTTCTTTACATCTCTTCTTTTCACTCATACTTTGTCACTATCTCTGCCTACTCGCTTTGTGTTTGCGTTCAGTGTTCGGTTTGATTTAGCTAGTCTCAGCTATCCTTTATCTATGGATATGACTCTATGAACGAATATTCATGAAGGACTCTTTTGAGTGAGCGAGCTTATGTGAGCTAGCTCGCGTTAACGAGCTGGTTCGACCCATCACTACTACATATACTCAGTCTATAGAGACGAGGAGTTAGTTCCATCTCACTGGAGAAGTAGCAGAAATGTTGACAGGATCTGGACCTGCAATAAACAGTCACTAGACAAGTAGGACAAACACAGTCGCTGCTTAACGCTCCCCCACTGCTTAGTACACCCGACTACTCTCTTTTTCGACCTTTCATTACTGCCCCCTCTTTATTATTTGCACAACCTATATAGTCTGCTATTATTCATAGACACACGTGTGTATCTATTGGTAGGTTTATTACTATTATTATTTTAGCACCACGTCTTACTACCCGTTTGGGTTATTCGATTAAGTACTAATTACGATAATGGGCTAGGGATTTGGAAGGTTGAATTTAGAGGACGTGAGCCCACATTTGCATGGAGGGAGAGTGGAAAACTATTTAGGTAAAACCACCCCCCAGCTCACCCGACCTAGTATCGGACCTCGATCTCTAAGACAATAAAACGGGTTCTGTCCCAGAAACCATTATTTTTTGTTATTTTGTCATACCACACAATTTCCAAATATACATTTTGAACAAAATAGTTAAAGCTTTTTTCGTTATATTTAGACTTTCAAAAATGTTCCAACAATAAACTACCCTTCAAAGAATTCTTACCCAAAAACCAACTACACAGTGCTATTTCCAATGTCAATATATCCTACTGTAGATATGAATTTCAAACAAAATTGTTAAAGCCATTTCCGAAAAATTTGAAAGTCATAAAAATTACTCATCAGTAAACTACCCTTAATTAAAGGGCTAGGGCAAAAAAAGTTTTGTGGTATAGCCATATAATCTAAATATTAAGTGTGATTAAAATACATCAAACCATTTTGAATCCGTGGCCAGGGACTGACTGACTGATAGACCGACATATATTGGGACAAACAGAATTGTAAAATCCACTTTTTTTGCGTTTATCTTTATTCTTTTGTCAACATTTTGCCAGAGAAGACAACTTCAAATAACTACTAGACTTGAGGCATCTAATTGGCACAACAAGTCAGGGGAGAAAAGCTCTAAATAGTTTTCAAGGTCATCCAAATTTAAAAAATGTCTGGGGGAGGACAACTCCAAATAGATTCTAGATGCATGTTATTTTGAAGAATTTTCAAGCGAGGACCACCCCGAATAGCTTAGTTTCTGAAATGATTCAATTTTCAAAATTTTGTCAATGGAAGACCATTTCAAATATTATCTTTTAGAGGTATCTAATCATCGTACAAAATTAAAGTGAGGATCACTCTAAACAGCTTCGAGGGGAATCCAAATTTCAAAAATGTCTAGGTGAGGGACATTTTAAATGGCTAATAAAAGAATCTCATTTTAAAAAAAACAAGGCGGAGACTACTCTTAGCTTCTAGAGTGAACCTTTTTTTAATTGTTAGAGGGCCACTCCAAATAGTTTGTAAAAACTATCGGATTTAATATAATTGGTGAGGATGACCACGGTATAAAAAATACATAATATCAAATATGAACGATAAACCATTAAATTGTTTATTATTATTTATAATTATTAACCCCCTATGAAAATGATCTGGATTAGCCCCTGGGTAGGCCTACTTGTGTACTTTTAAGTACTGACCTCTTATAAGTCATGATTGTTGGCCAGCACTACAAAAGTGAAACTAAAAACTGAACCTATTATTACTTTCGCATATTTTTATAATGTTTTTCTGCTCTTTTTCAGTGACTTTAGTGATCATATTAATTTTTTTTTTCAAATGAGTTTAAAGCTGATTCTAACATCGACAGGTTGTTGCAACAGATGGTATTCGAACTTTCAAAGCTGCTAACAGGTTGAGAGAAAACAAATCTCGTGAATTAAACGTATTAGTCAAAATACTATTCCAACTTTGGTGATTGCAGTCGATTCATCCCAGCTGGAAATCGATCCGAGACCTTTAAGACTGAGAATATAATGATACGCGCTGACAACCTGGCCTCGTTTATCTTTATTTCCTCTCTCATCCATCTTTATTGGTCTCGTCATTTTCTTTACGCGTATATGATTCGTGAAGGTCGTTAAAAACGGTAAAGTACAAGGTGATATTGTCACTGTCTCCAGTCTCCACGGATACGTAACTATGTGCCTCTATAGTCGGTTCGCGGTAGCTCTGGCCTTGTATGGCAATTATTATTTTTGCGTACCATGTCTTACCTGGGCCTTGAGAGCACAATTCAGGGCCGATTAACCTGGAAATTATATATTAGATTTCCCTCAATCCAGAAATTTTGTAAGCAAACAATCTGTTAAAACAAATAAGCCAATTAAAATTGAAGAGCGCAAGGGAAAAAAGGGGAAAGTCCAATTTCAATTTAAAGTTATTCATTACAACTTAAAAGGCTCTTTATTTAATTCTGAAAGTCTATGGCCAGGCTTTGGTAAATAAGTAAAATCAAAAATTAGCAATTGCTTTGATTACTGATTAGCCTCCCGTTTTCGATTTCTATTACTTTCATGTTTTCCTACTTGGAGATGCTACGTGACTTGGAGATTTTTGGTTGATGAAAGAGGAACTTCGCAGTATTAACAAAATAAAATACACTCATCTGTTGTGAAATAATCATAGTTGCTCACAAACTGATTTAAAATGACGCTTAAACTGGTTTTTTCTTTCGGCATCTTAAATATGTTAACACTATTGGAACTGGTATACAACTAATGAAGATGGTTGATGGGTTGTTAAACTTTCCACTTTCTACCGGTTGTCCCAGTAAAGGTCCCTAGAGACACACAAAATTGTCGGCCCAACCATCGGGACAACAAGATGGAAGCGATCCTCCACAATGCCCGACTAGCGGTCCTATTTGTCAGAAGCTCTTGTGATCTCAGAACGAACGCAATCAATACCTCCATATCTATCAAAATACCAAAAAATTGGAATCACGTTAACATTATTACCAGTTCATAAAAATGTTGCTGGGGGGATGATGGCAAAGAATTGGTTGCTAGAATGAAAACAAAATCACCTAAGCAATTTTATAAAAAAAAGTTGGATTCGAATGATTTTCATGAGTTTTTTTTGAGGTTGGTCTGTTGGTCCAACAAAGCCATAGACACCATAACTTATCGGGTGATGATGCGGGGAAGTTTGCGATTCACAGACTTCCTCAGAAAGTAAATCTCTACTTGCTAGCACATTTTTGTATAGGCCTAAATATGGACTTATAGACAAATGCCGCAAATCATGCATTAATGCTCAAAACAATTATAATATGTATCTATCACAAAAATGTCTAAAATATGCATTTGCATATAAATCAAATAAGCTAATGTATAATCATCGTAAACTTATTAATAACATGTGTCCCTTATCCAGAGAGATCCTCATATGACAAGAGTATTATGGTTCCCCATAATGTATTATTTTAAAACTATGAATTGATATGTCTATGAGAAAAGTAGTACTTTTAAAGTTAAAAAAAAATCACAAAGTAGGTGCCATCATAATAAATAGGCCTACCATAAATTTGATATCTGAAATTTGGCACCAAACATTTTCGATGGAAAACCAATGAAGAAGGAGTACAGATATCAATCAAATAACTAGTAACTATAATAATAATAAGTTAGCAGAAGCACCCGATCTTACACCTGGGAACACTTTCTTTGCTTCAAAGAGACAGAATAAAATCTCTTAATTTTATTTCTCCTAACCAAGTTTTAAATGAATTTAAAAATAATCCAATGAAAAATTTTAAAATTCTGGTTTTGAGGTTAACGTTTTTGTGCACAGGGGCTACTAATTTCATAATCTCGGCCCTCTTCGTGAGGTAAATATCACTCAACGGTCATTACAAACAAACACACACAGACTTCATTTTATTAATATAGATAGATATCTTATTATTTAGCACAGGAGGTAGCGTGTATGTCTTTTAAGTTAAAGATCCCGGGTTAGATTCCTGGCATGGCCGAAAAATGTATAATTGGTGAAATGTGGGTTTATCCTTTCACATTGATAAATTAATGGCCGGGGACTGGATGTTGTGCTTGTCCTAGTCTTAAGATAGATGATAAGGTATATGAAGCTATGACAGGCATAGCCAGCTGGTGGTGGGGAGTATATGGCTCGAATAAAATAACTGACCCGGACAGCTGTGAACAGTAATGGATGTAAAAAATATATATCTAGGAATAATGATGGCCAACTTTAATGAGTCAAAAACAATATTTTTAACATATTGAACTGTGCTTACAATTGTATGACATTCGGAGAAATTCTAGAGACAAAAATTGAATACTGAAGAAAATAACAAGACTGTATTGGTGCTGTGATGGTTTCCTGGAAAAACACACACTTAAAAAGTGTGGCAAGTACTTTTTTTTGTTTAAAACGCGTCTTACAACCAGTCCGGGATATAGTTTAGAGAAAATTTATTATCGTTTGCATTTAAGATAAACAAAATAAGTAGGCCTACTTCGACAGACTAGATGAGCATGGCGTTTAGTACACGATCCAAAATATATGTAAATATACATTTTGAAGTATTGTGAAATGAAAATTAAAAATAATAGTTCTTTAGCCTTTATATTAAAGGGTTTTTTTTATAGAAAAATTAGTTTAATCAATTTGGATTTTTATTTAAATTCTTCATTTCAAACATTAAAAAAATTACTTATTTGTTCTCCTTCGTGGTTGTTTGATGTTTGGGGGGAAGGAGGTCTAGGGTTCAACTCCCACACCTTCATTCATACCACCTTTCATTTCAAACTTAAATCTCTCAGTAGGCCTAAATATCCTTGAATAAAGCAGTAAAAAGTAAATTTTGGTCGTACTACGTGTGAGGGCTTTGGTAAAAGTGAAAAAAAGAAAGAAAAGCTTCACAGAGGTCTGAAATTAGCAACGAATAAGTAGCATAGTAACCTATCCTACAATTATTAATAATGTATATATATTTATACACTATAAAATAAAAGAACATAAATTTTAATAGTTACAGTGAAACCAATTCACTGGTCCCAAACCACAGAGCATTCAATGTCTGTTAAGAAATTTTGTTTATAATGAACCCTCAACTTCAATTTTAGTAAAAATAAAATTGGAAACTTTCAATAAGAAATGTAATCCTAGCATCATTCACTATGATTTAAAAACATAACCTTTTGGTTGTTTAGACTTGAAGACACCCATTTTATGCCTGGGTTCTTGTTGGTAGTGCAAAGCATGGCTGAAAGTACGGAGTGCGGGAAAGGAATTGGAGGGGAGGGGGAAGATGAAAGGAGGGCTAATCTTACACAGTCATTACACTCCATTGATCTGGATTACGTTTTAATACCTTTGAAACGGCAAGTAAAGGAAGATGTATTAGTAAGACAGGAATTACAAGACAGTGAATTTCAGTCTGTGCCAATTTGATAATGGTTTTCATTAATTCCTATTCTCGAAAAGGTATAGTACATTCAAGACCTTAGTTTACTTGAATGACAGATCAAAAAGTTACTAGAAATAGTCCCTAATATATCCCTACGCCAACAGCTGACATCTGTCACTTTGGAGAGCAGTAATTAAAACATATGGTAATATCTGTATATGATGGTTAACTGCACTAATTATGGTCAATATTATTTATATATTTATTTGAGGTCGGGCACAAAGCTTATTTATCGTTTTATTCCATTTTAAAAAATATTCACAGAACTTTCACAAAAGGTCTAACGAATATATCTTCAAAATCATGACTGACAAATTTAAACTATGTGATTGAACATGACAGAAACACCTGCCTCAATGGCGTAGTTGGCTAACGTGCTAGTTTCGTACTGAACTAGACTGCCGAGGACAGGGAGACCAAGGTTCAAATCTCGGTAGGATGAACTGGGGGGTGGTTTTTCCTAAATGGTTTTCCCCTCTCCCTCCACTAAAATGCGGGTTCACTTCGTCTAAATTTAAACTTCCCAAATCCTAATCCATTAGCGTAATTAGTACTTAAGCGTATAATCAAATCAGGTAGTAAAACGCAGTGCTAAATAAAAAAATAAAAAATAAAACATTACGGGAACCAGTTCTTTACAATGATACACTCACGTAGTGGATACAAATATTTTATTCAGTCTAGTATTTCGAAATACTATAGAAAAATCATAACATAATTTGTTATCTATAAAAATAGACAAGTATTTTCTCTATTCCAAGTAAATATGATGCCTGTATTAAAACATATTTAATGTATGCACTAATATTACACATTGTAGATAACATTCCAAAACAAAGAATAAGTACTTTTAATTATGTTTAAAATATGGTTTCGGATTGTGTAAAAAGAAACTATTAAAAGTTATGAAATAGTGTGAGAAAACTTAAGTTTACGTTATTTTAATGTAAAATATAACATTTATTACAAAACAGTGATTTTTTACAAGTCTTGGCAACCAAAAACATAAACATATGATTTTTGAACAGTCATCCTGGTAAAAACCTATCATGAACGGACTGTATATGAAACTCAAACAAATAGACCTTTTTACTCAATTGAGTTGAAAAATTTTATAAGAGAACATCAATATGTAAAAGCGTAAAGTGTTTACTTTGGAAATAAGGAAAACATTATTAGTGACACTGAGCGTGAACTTACTCAAGCGGAAGTTTGTCGGAAGTAAGGTTTGAGTAAATTAACAGTGAACAACGTAGGGAAAGCCAAGGGCAAAATTTTGAGTGCCTTGGATATGAATAAGCCTCAAACAAAGAAATTAAGGCCAGCTTATCGAGAAGACATCGACAAAGCTTTGTTGAAATAGTTCACTGTTCAGAAGTCTTCACGAGTCACTCTCATTGGACCAGTGCTAAAGAGCAAAGCTGAGTAGTTGGCTAAGTTGCTGAACAACAATCAAGAATTCGTCTGTTCAGAGGGGTGTAAGGACAGATGGAAGAAGAGACACGGTATCAAGGCTGGTAAGTTCAACTAAAAAAGTCAGAACGGCTGAGTTTGGAGTGGCCAACATTTTTGCTGACTATTTACCTGAACATATTTTAACGGTGACGAGACTGGACTATTTTATAGATCGACACCAAACATATCACTCAAATTTAAAGGGAGGAAATGTGTTGGAGTCGAGCTATCAAAAAATCTATAAACGCTGCGGATGTGTGCCAACATGTTGGGGTCATAGAAGAGGAAACTGCTTGTGATTGGAAAGTATTGAACCCAAGGTGCTTCAAAATCGTCAAGCGACTGCCTGTGAACTATCAGTTCAATACCATAGTCTGGATGATTTCAACAATTATTTTTGAAGAACTCCGAAGGTTGGATAGAAAGCAGAGTACGAAATAAAGGAAGATTCAGCTTCTTGTAGACAACTGCCCAGTTCATTATCATATTTCGAGCCTCAGCCTCATTAAGTTGGTGTTCTTGGCTTCGAACACCACGTCAGTTCTACAGCCTGATTCCAAAGGAGTGATCCGAGGCTTCAAACACCACGCAAGTTCTACAGCCCGACTCCCAAGGAGTGTTCCTGGCTTCAAACACCACGTCAGTTCTCCAGCCCGATTCCCAAGGAGTGATCCTGGCTTCAAACACCACGTCAGTTCTCCAGCCCGAGTCCCAAGGAGTGTTCTTGGCTTCAAACACCACGTCAGTTCTCCAGCCCGAGTCCCAAGGAATGTTCTTGGCTTCAAACACCACGTCATTTCTCCAGCACGAGTTCCAAAGAGTGGTCCTGGCTTCAAACACCACGTCAGTTCTCCAGCTCGATTCCCAAGGAGTGATCCTGGCTTCAAACACCACGTCAGTTCTCCAACCCGAGTCCCAAGGAGTGTTCTTGGCTTCAAACACCACGTCAGTTCTCCAGCCCGAGTCCCAAGGAGTGATCCTGGCTTCAAACACCACTTCGGTTCTCCAGCCCGATTCCCAAGGAGTGATCCTGGCTTCAAACACCACGTCAGTTCTCCAGCCAGAGTCCCAAAGAGTAACCCGGGGCTTCAAGACCCATTTCAGGAAGGAAGTGATGTAAACAATCCAAGCATTGGAATATTTTTATTTATTTATTTAGCACTACGTGCTATACGCTTAAGTACTAATTATGCTAACGGGTTAGGAATTGGTAAGGTTGAATTTAGAGGATGTGGGCCAAAATTTGCGTGGAGGTAGAGTGTAAAATCATTTAGGAACCCCCCAGTTCACCCAACCGAGATTCGAACCTCGATCTCCCCATCCTCGGAAATCAAGATCAACAGGAAACTAGCGTGTTAACTAACTACGCCAATGAGGTGGGTAGCATTGGGATCAAAGCAAAATGTACCAATCAACGTCCTCAACGCTATAGGTTTTGCAGACAAGGCATGGAGGAGTGTGTCAACGGTCATAGCAGAACTGCTTCGGGCACGCTGGTCTAGCTATTGAAGGTGTAGTGTTTGAGGAAGAAGGCGATGTGCTTCTCAAGGAACTTCATCAATAATTCAATGACAATTCCGTTATCGATGTAGATTGTGAAGTTATGGCAAATGAAATCCCATCGGATGATGCCATCGTTTAGGATGTAAAAGACGGTTTTAGCACGCAAAAAAAAAGTGAGAAAATTACAAGTATGAGAATGAATAAATTGTCTCGACGGCTAAGGAGGCGTTGGAGGGTATCAAAATAATTCTAAGATGTTTTTTAAAGTATGGAAAGTGTAGAATCAAGTGTGGAAAAAGCACAGATTTCAGAGAAGGCTCTAGAAAAAATATTGATTTAAATCATTTTTAGTGAACTTTGGACAGAGTGAACCAAATATATTAGTTTGCAGAGATTCATTATACGTTAAAACCTTGGTTCGAGCTCACCTTAACGTAGTTTGGGGACGCCCCGAGATCTACTACGCAGATTTGAAAATAAAATAAAATGGGGGGAAGGATCTATGACCAGTTAAACAAAGTGAGCATAGAAAACATCAGATGATCAGAAATAGTATCTCTCTCTATGTGTGTATATATATATATATAAATATAAATATAAATATATATATATATATATATCAATCCCCAAAATTATTTATTTTATAGAAGTGAACTATCTTTCATGGAATGGAAGTTGGGTATTTTCAAGCTCTGAAAATTTAATTTGGTCAGTAAGATTAAACCTTTACCTCTTTTTATATGTCTATGTTTCTTCGTTAGCTTATGGCTTAACACACTCAACAGTTTTTCTCTTTTCTATGTTCAACAGTACGTTGAAAAGATATGTAGGCTAGTGAATTTATTTTTAGTTTAGTTTAATTCATTGTTTAGTGTCAAATTAATGATCTTCCAATGATTATCCATGGCTTCAATAAATAAAGTGTGTAAATGTGCCTGTTTCAAGGAATCTGATCCGTCTGATACAGTTCCTGATGAAATACTTGCTTTCAAACATTATGTTAAGCATGGACCTGGCAATGAAAATAGCGGTGCGGTGGGGTCGAGAAATTTGAGCGCTGTAATCGAACTGGCCGGGTATTGTATTCTTTCAGTACCGGCATAGCGTTAAGAAATGAAAGTGAGAGTGCTGTATTATTTTGTTTGTTATACATTCATTCGTTGCATTTTGTGTTTGAAACCTCTGTTTTTAAATTCATGATGGTTCTCTTAGTTATTTTAGTAATTATGTATTCAGTCTATGTAAGTAATTTATACTTATATTCCTTTAGTACGTAGTATATGCTTCAATCATGCCGACATGTTTCATAGTGGGATGAAAATTAGGCTAGGACAAAGCTTCAAACGGCAAAATACATTATTCTCAACCTCCTCAAGACAAAAGTAATGCGAGGTTGCAAAGTGGGAGTTGGCAATTTCAAGACTAAACAGACAGAAGTTCGAATTCTCGGGTTTGTGACATACATTTTTCTGAAGATTTTCTTGTAAAATGTGACAATTTTTTAACCAATGTAAAAAATATGAAACATCCACGATAAAATTGGCGTTTGAAACCCAGTTGTATTCTAAATATTTTTCCTAACCTGCCAAAATATTTTAGTAAAATTATAAAACAAAGGTAGCCCTATCCTTCTAACAATTAATGTCTGATGTTCCAAAATTGAGTAAGATAGCCGTAAAATAAATTATATAATTGTTGCAAAACATGCTAAATCAGCCCGGAAGTTGTCAAAGGCTGTCGATTTTTAAAATTACAATTATTAAACGTAATTTTAAATTTCACTTTTTTAAAAAATTGTAGTTGCCAAATTTGTAAGACACGTTATAATAATTATTACTATAGTGTGTCTACGAAAATTATTGGTTGTTAAGTAATTGAGATTTCTTGAAATTTTACAAAGCTTTCTATAATGTTTTCAAATAATAATAGTACAAGCCTCAATTTAATATATTAACGAAGAAAAAAATGGAATTCAGTGTAATATCATGTAAAATAAAATATAAATATAATTTTATGAAACTTAACTTAATATAATATGTAGTTTACATACTGCAAAAAAAACTTGTTATAGCATTACACTTATGCTTGAACGCAGCTGTTATAGGAAGACAATAAATATGTGGGTTCAACAAATAAAGATATACCAGTTTAATTTATATTACATTAAATGATTTAAATCTTTAATAACTATAATAATAGTACATTTATAAAATATTACTGGAGTCCACGACTGTAAATATTATTAGTATCCTGCTATTACTATTACCATAGATTACAAATAAAATGTAGGCGTAAAATTGCTTGTACTACGATAGATTAAAGAAATAATGTATTCAGCTATGGTAGTAATAATAATACTAATTATCAGTTTAAAATAATGTTTTTAGTATTTTGCGCAGTTAAACTACATCCAGCGTACTAATGACAAAGCAATTTAGTGTAACCTATCTACTTAACGTATTTTACATTATTGTATTATTATTGTATTGTATTGTTGAGTTGCCGGCCGGACAAATCAATGCGAGCTCTTCAAGCAGCTGACCCATGTAAACCAATAGTGTCCACACTTTCTCATTTATATACGCTATGATAGAACACTAATGGTCAGGTATTGAGGGTTATGAAAAATTCACAGGTATAGTTTAAACAAG
>CABFVX010005181.1:0-17196 GCA_902151425.1 Timema shepardi | reverse complement strand
CCCCCCCCCCCCCAATTAATAATCCTAAGTACGCCCCTGCGTTTGAACCGGAACTAAAACTGTTTGAGGAAATCCTTCAGGTTTCAGTGTTTATTCATGGGTTTTATCCGTCGGTCTACCATGATACCGGCATTATTTAGAAAGTTGACTGTGAAGGATGGGTACACATTACACGAAATTGGCTGCCAAGACACTAATACCAAGAAACATTGCTACGAATGGATTAAGATGAAAAATAATTAACTATGCACCGTTTAATTTGTATGTCATCGCTTGCAAAATGAATACAGTTACTAGAAGATATATTCCAAAATATCTATAAGCCACGAGTGGGGAACCTTTTGGCATTGGGAGGTGACATTACGTGTCATTTCAAGGATTTATCATAAGGCCACACACTTCCTGTACAATAAATGTCGACCAAATATGTTAGTAGTGCGCCCACCAAGGAGAGATAGACAAATAAGAGCGGTACATTTTTTCTTACATTAAACTTTAAAAATAAAGATTATTTTACTTTAGTTTATTTGAGGTATTTAACGTGCACTTTCTGAACTGACTAATCATATTAGCACACGAGAATTTCTCTGAGCGAGAGCGAAAGGACCTATAAAATTTTGGCGGTTAAATTATTTTCATATACCTTTCAGGGTTCTTCTACAAACCACAATCGACATGGGACTGACAGCTTTACTTCCCCTCCGAAGGAAGTTGTGCTACGGATTTGTATTGTTCAGTATTTTAATCTATTATAATACACAAAGTTCCAGGATGTATGATTTATAAATGGTCGGTGACACATCATTAATAAAATAGTTGAAAGTCTGACCCAAACAAAATAGCGACTATATGTTTTCCTTTTATGTTAGGTTATTTTATGTACAGTACATTTTTTGAAACAATAGAATACAAAGCTTACAATTTAATAAAGTAATCTGAAATTCGTATTTAGATATGAGACAAAAAAAGTGAATAAAATCATCAAACTTAAAATAGATGTAGTTAGAGTACACGCACTTACAAACTAACTTCCCTCTAGAACAAAAATAATAAATACTCAGGCCACTCCCTGGTCGTCAATAATTTATTAGTGTGAAAAGGTTAACCCTATTTCCGCAATTATACATTTGAGCGGGACATTTTGTCAGTAATGTTTAAATATTTAGGAACCAACTGTTAGTTTGTTTCATGTTTGTTAAATGGGGTCGTGCAGAGCAAACCCAGCAGGACTCGAGTGCAATTTGTACACGCTCGTGTGTCAATAATTGTGGGACGAATTTGTTTACAATGTGGCTACAATAATCTTTTACAAGTGTAATAGGAGTAAAGTTTATATTCAAATTATAATTTAGTCAATCAGGTGTAATTAGTTAAGTATATCATTCTTAAGTTTTTAAATGAATGGTGCTAAGTATATTTTAAAATGTATTAAATAAAAATGAAACCCCAACGCAATAAAAGGTTAATCAATTAATGTTTACACTATTCCATCACAATTTTAACGACTGAAAATAAGATTCAAAAAACGATCATAACACGTTTTCTATAATAGGCCTATTAGGATTCGAGCTCAGAGCCTTTAACTCGGTAGAAAAACACTTTACTGACTGAGCCAAAGTATCAAACGTTTTCCAAATTTTTGTGATTTTTTTTTCAAAATATTTATATTGAACAAATTTTTTGTGATTTCAATGTGGACCATGAAAAAATAAAAAACTCGCACCCACATCAACAAATAAGTGGGCTAGTGTGTCTGGTCTAATCGTGTCTACTGATGACGGGGAGTTCATGGTTCAAATCCCGGCTTGGTGTACTGGGGATTCCTAGATTGGTTCTCATCCTACCTCCACGTTAATGCGAATAGACCTACTACCTCTTCTGGGCTACCTTTCTCGTCATTATCTTATTTTTATAATATGTGGATAATTTAGGATTGACGGATGCTAATAATGCGTGCATAGTAACAAAAACCAGCAAATCAACCTTGTTGATTACAAATATATGTGTGTTTTCAATGTGTGCTGATAATAAAAAAATGTCTAGGTATTTTACCCCACAAAGTTTATTTAAATAAACATCCGCCTGAAAACGGGTCCATGACTCCCGCGACAGCCCACGTGTTAAATCCACTCAGATCCAGTGATGTGCTTTTTATTCCGCCGTGTGTTCCTAAACTGCGACTTTTGACAAATGTAAATTATAAATATATTGATCTTTGGTCACTGGTGGCACCTCTTATATAGTGTGTAATCTATACAGACTAAAAGGCTCTTGATACCATTATTTAAATATATTGTTAAGAACCATTATATATATGAGGTAGGGGCGTGTAATGAGTGAAGTGTTGCCAGGGTAAGCCGCATTAGTTTAAACTGTACCGTTGAGTTGTCCATACCCCTTAGTAAAACACTCATTGGTCAGATATCGAGGTGTATACCTTGCCGCGTGAGTCATGCAGAGCAGAGCATATTGGTCAAATAGGGCCCAAGTGGGCGAGAACATATCACATGTACAGTTTCAACAAGGTATGCTTCCCTTGTAACACTCCACGACACGCCACTGAGAAAAAATACAATTTCTGTTAACTAAATAGTGCTTGGGGGGGTCTAATGATCTAAAAAAGGGCGTCATTTTCACAATAGACTTGATTGGCGATAAAGGGTAGAATGGGGTTCGGAACCAAGTTGGGTGTATTGAGAATGTTTTTTCCTTAATGTTTTTCCTATCTTTATCCAAGCAAATGGTGATACACTTTCTCTAAATTCGACCTTCCTAAACCCTAATACACTAGTATAATAAGTTCACATACGTTCAACCCGAACGGGTAGTGAGACAATATGAGCAAAATACACATAAATATGTACCCTTTGCTTAGGGAAGGGGTTCTTAAGGTGAGGTTCATGGGAGCCTAGGTGGTCAATTAATGGGCTTAAGGAAGTCCGTGAACCAGAAGCAAAATAAAACAAACAATCGCAGTAATGGTCACGTTAGGACATCAAAAATAGTTTGTCATTGATGAGAGTTAAAAAAAAACATACTTGGCCAATGTTGTGGTCACAAAATTTGCAGACGGCCATCCGTATGGATTTTTCACCAAAATATCTGTTTTAGTTGTGGGGGCTTTGATTCTGTTTGCTACCACATAACTTTGTGAGACAGGATTTTCATAACGTGTTACCATCAAAACAAAACAAAAATTGACTGGATGTCAAAGATGATCTGCGTGTTGCACTGTCAAAAACTACTCCACAATTTCCACTTTATTCAAGCAAAACAACACAACACTTCTCACTGACTTTTACTTTTAAACAGAATAATACAAGTTCACTCTTTCATTAAATAATTTTGATTTATCTCACTTCTATTGAGGAAGTGACTTAATTTTTTGCATGAAAATACATAATTATTCGTTGTATATATGATGTTATTATTATGTCGTGAATGTAATAAATTTCCACTGCAATAAAGTAAATTGTATGTAGAACCTTGTGTGACTGTATTTACTTGCACTTTTATGGGGAAGGGTCCATGTCTTTGTCAGATTCTCAAAGTGGTCCGGGACCTAAAAAAAGTATTAAAAAACCACTGGTTTGCTGTATCCTGTAAGGTAGCAAGCTTACCTCACATTATTCAATCACGGTTTAGCTTATAAAAGAGTGTCATAGAGTAATATGTCAAGATAAAACATATATTTCAAGTTAAACAGTGTGTACACTCTATAGTTGAGCGTAATACCAGAATGTACCGTTAGAGTCATTCATGACTCTTGCAGTCAATGAGAGTCAGTTTAACACCTTGGTTGTCAATCCTAAACAATAGCCCGACACATTAGATACCCAGCATTGGTCACGGCTACCTCCGGTGAAAGTGTATTTGCATGTGTGGTGCTAGTGTGTGTGTGTGGGTAGGTAGAATACCGTAGCCAAACCAATGAGAGAGAAAACCTGCCCGCCTTGCTTGACCTCGATACTCTTACAAACCTCCCTGTTTCTTTCTTTCTCTGTTCTCACTTCACTAGAGGAACTTCCAAACAAAACCCGGAACTCTCATTCCCTCGAAGAGCGCGGCAATAAAATAATAACCATGATTCATCCCAATCTAATTTTTTTCATTTAATTTATTTGAGGTAATTAACGTGCACTTTCTAAACCAACTGATTATATCAGCATACATCCTATAAACTAACTTAAATCTAGAACAGACACAACAACCATGCTCCCGGCCGTTAATTCATCACTGTGAAGGGGGAAAGTAACATTTCACAAATGATACATTTTTCGGCCATACCGAGAATCGAGCCTGAGACCATTAACTCAGCAGACCAACACGCTACTGAATGAGCTAAGGTGTCGGACCATTCGAATTTCAATTTAGCCTCCTACCCTCCACCCCCCCAAAATATTTTAGGTTATTTTTAATTTAAGGTTTTTTAAATAGAGGAAAACCTTAACTTTGGCTTTATAAAACCGTAGGTATTTTGATCAACTCCAAGGTTGTTTGATATTTCGATTTTTTCCTCTCGTCAATCTGACGACAATGGACAACCAAGTTGAGTCTCACATTCTGTTGTTATGTCCCTACCGGCCTCGTGGTATAGTGGCCAGAGGCCTTGGCTGCTGACTTATTGAAACCAGGTATTATTCCCGGCTGGTAAAGGGAAATTTTTATTGAAAGGTTAATAATTCCCATGGCCTCTAGGGTTTGGTTAATTAGGTTTAAGTTATGTTAATATCTTATTTGGCTTCCCCCCCTCCCCCGTCATATTCACTATAATCTTCCCCTCATCTCATATAGAGACATGTAAAGAGCCTCTACGGAAAGGATGTACGAGTAATACATTCGGACGTCTCCTGGACAAGGGTATATAAGTAGGCCTACAAGATAATCTTTTCACAAACCCTGGGCGTGTTTTCGCGGTTGAGTTGGTATTGATGTTTACGACCGTAGGTGCGTATAACCAGAATGGGTAGTAAGACGTGGTGGTAATAATAAATAATTTCATCCCCTACATCCCCATCTTAAAGAGTTATCCTCTAACTTTAATTAGTATGCTCTCATTCCTAAAACTCAACATCAAAATTAACCGATATATGTTCTTATGAATAGCTTTTGCTTACCCACCTCGGTGGTCGGATGGTCTATGGCATCACTCTCAAAATATACTGGATAGCCGATGACGGGGATATCAGGCTTGGAATCTTGGTCTGGTATGTGTTAGCCTAAATGATTTCCACTCTCACGCCCCTCTAATTTAGGTACACCTGATATAAATCCAACCTTCGTCATCCCGACCACATTAGAGCTAAACAAGCTCAAAACGTGTAATAAGACGTGGTGCTTAAGAAAACTTTTGTTTTTAAGTAAGACTGGATTCAAAGGTTCGTAAAAATGAACTACCTGGTGTGAGGTCACATATTTATGTTCGATCTTAATACTGGGCTGTGTTCAGAAATTGATTTATAGAGTAAGAGACAAGCGATGTAGCGATGTCATTTTATACTATTATTATTATTATTATTATTATTATTATTATTATTAGCACCACGTCTTACTACCCATTCGACTTATACGCACTTACACTAATGTGTAGTGGTAGGGTGATTGTGAGATGAAATGGAGGACCTACAGTTTAACGTGGAATCCGAACCACGGTGGAGGCCTGGCATTTCCCACATTCACAAGATGTCTTAATTTTATACTGAAACAGTTCTTTATCACAAGTGTTGCAATGCGAGCAGTAAAGCGTGCATTAAATATAATCGTGCTTAACTAGAAGTTTTATTGATACAAACTTTCCAACTACTAATTACCTTCCATTTATAACAAACCAGACATATCACGATCTGAAGCCTACGTTAAAATATGAATACATAATTTAATCCTTAGAAATTAATCTAAATCCCTACGACAAAAACAGAAGATACGAAAACGCCAATTCATAGTAAAGTGTACTATCTATTTAAATTAATGTTCACATACATACATACATACATACATACATACATACATACATACCTTATTAAGGACCTTTTAGAGAAAATGTAAAAAGATTGTAGGCTAGTCAACAATGGCAAGCATTTACTATATTTAGCGTCGAGGTTTCGAAACATCTATTATCTTTAAAAAGTGATAATTGTAGAGCGGTTACATAAGAGAAGGTATGGCTCTGATTCTGGTAGGAAGAACAGTAAATTACAATAACAAACGTTAGTAAAACTACTTGTTCCATTCATACCTCAAGTAATGTGGTTTATATTTGATAGTTATTAATTATCAAAACAAAAATAAATAATAAAGTAAAGTGCTATCAATGTTGACTCGAAAAAATTATGTTTGTATTTTTTTTAGACTACTTCCTGTCATAATAAGGTTATGAATTTATTTATCTTTAAATAACACGATATAAGAGATTAAGAAAAGCTACCAAGCCCTATTTGATAATATATTCCTACGTCTGATCATGTGATATGCAATACCGATGGAAAATACTGATAACATAGTATTATTATCGATGTCCACAAAAAAATATTTTGGTTGTATTTTCTAAATCACGCTTTCTGCTGTGTTCTTCTTACTTGTAGCTGGTAGCTTTAGGAATTGTCACGAAAGGGTCTTCATCCAACAAATCAACTTTAGATGTGCTGATTTAATATAAAGTTACTATTTCTTTTAAAGGGAATGAAATATAAATGAAAAGCATCGATGGGCGCAAGGCATCACTATCACATTTGACTGAAGAACTGCTTTGAAGGGGAAGTCCATTTTAGAATCCAAGTCAAATGTATTGTGGGTGTTTTTTTCTAGGTTTCCCACTTTATCTACACGCAAATGTGGGTACATTTCCTCTCAACTAAATAGTCCCTATCCATACTCCAATAATGTAAATATGCGGATAGTCCAAACGGGCTGTAAGATGCAGTGCCCACTTTTTTTTATACTTTCTCATATCAAGAGAAAGTAGAATACTGTAATCGTGAAAATTCTTGACCTTGAGATTATGATTAATCTTCACTCTTTGTGTGTCCGAACACAAAAGGAGGATTTCATAATTCTGTTTGTCTGTCCCTGGCCACATATCTGAATCGGTTTGATGTACTTTGTTCTAGCTTGAACCTATCCCTCAACTTAGAGTAGTTTATTTATGAGTAAATTTTTTGAGATACCAATTTTTTCAAAATTGGCTCAAATGACTTTGTTTAAAAAGTAGGGCCTATATCAGGAGAGTGTTTTACATGACTTAAAGTACTGTATGTGCTGTTTTTTACATTATAAATATACATTTTTTTATAAGTTATAGTTTATTAATTACTTATTTTTCTAAAATATGACTTTTTTAAATAACTTTAACGATTTTGTTCAAAATTGGTATCAAGGAAAAATTACAGAAAATATGAAATTTTTCAAAATTGGCTTTGAAGAATGAGTTCAAAATGGGTATCTGGTAATAGCCTTTCATGATAAATAACAGCAGTCTACGTTTTAAAGTTGAAAAAAATTGTGCTTAAAATGTATAAATGAAGATTATGTATCGTGATTAACAAGATAATTTGTTGGTTTCTATAAGGAAAACATACTTGAGGGTAGTTTTCTTTCAAAACCTATTGTGAAAATTTCCTTCCACTCTAAGTATACAATATGAGAGATTTTGTACGATTGTGTTATATCATTTGTGTATAAATTAGACGCTTATATTTGTACAAGCGGTTACTAAATAAACTCATTTTAAAAATAAGTTAGCGTGAGAATAAATAAAAACTAGAACATAGCTTAATATTAAGAGTTTTATCAAAACAGCAATGTCGTACATTTTTCTTAGAGCTCACACTTAACGAGCGATTTGAAACAAAGCCGATATTTGATTGGATTTAAAAAAAAACCAGAGGATTTGTTTGTTTTTTGTGTATCGTGTCTTACTACCCGTCTGAGCTATCATCATATTCACATTAATAAGTTAGGTCTGAGTAAGTATAATTTAAATAAAATCTTCCCACATTTGCGAGGAGGAAGAGTGTAAAACCGTTTAGGAAAAACACCTCTTGATGCTCCCAGCTGAGATTCAAACCCGGTCTTTCCCATAACTGGCAAACCGGGCCAGACGAAGTTGGCGCCTTAGCTGACGTGGCCATCCATTCGAGTGACAAGGGCAAAGGAACGTAAACACAAAGTTCTGTGGCTTCTTAGGAGAAAGACAAAAACTTTGTAGACAGATCCGGCATAAGTCAACGTAATATTCCTTACTAGTGCCGCGGAGTGATTGGCGCTGAAAGCAAGTGAAAATACGGTATAGTAGTGTCCGGGAGCAAAGTCATATTCTCTGTAAAACATTGTAGACGAGAAAGTGAATACTTTTCTAGGTTATCTCGTATATCCTCTTTGAACTACAGTAGCCCCATGACTTCTTTAGTACTGACTGACAGCTTTGGAAAAGTTACCAGACCAAATTATGTATCCCTATGCCGCAACATATGATCTGTAAAAAAACATGTGTTTAGCAGCTGTCACTTCTAACAGTAAAAATTTAGGTATATACCTAAATGTTGACTGTCAGAAGTCAGCTGTGAGCTGTCAGTCAGCACCAAAGAAGCCATGGGACTACTGTATCATTCATACGCTTTAAGGAGTCTGTCCACTTCAATTCTTAGAAGTATAATCAAGAGTGTTTTGTGTCATCACGTCTTTCTGTTCGTTCAGGTTAAAGGTATATATGATAGTAGCTACATTTTTTTTAGCATATGGCTGTACTGATTGGGAAAGAAGGACAAGACCTCCAGTTCGGTCCCCTTATGTGTAGACTATTAGTCGCTCTGGTGGCACAGAACGTTGTCTAGGGTACACCATTGGAGGCTGTCTACACGTATACGCAATGAGATGATAGTGAATATGGAGTTGTGAACCAGTGACATTCTTAAACCTAATTTATACCTAAGGTACCCAAGCCAGGAATCGAACACGGGATCCCTAGGTTCATAGATGGTGCACTGACCACTACATCACGGGGCCAGATATAAGTACTCTAATAGGGTAGGGATACGGAAAGAATCATTTTAGAGGTAATATATCAGCATTAACGTGAAGGTAGAGTGAGAAACTATGTAGGAAAAACCACCATCCACAGACCCAACCGGGATCCAAACTTTGATATTCCCGTCATCAGCCGTAAAGTCTAACTAACACGAACATGAACCGAATCATAAGATTTTTTGGTAGAGCTATAAAAGTGAATATTAAAAGTTTTTTAACATTTTCCTTTTTTGGGGGTGGGGGGTGGGGGTGGGGGTGGGGGGAGAGGAAGAAACCATTTATTCTCTCTTGATTAACAAATTTTGTTGGGGACCTTCTTTAACATTTCCTTTCCTACAAAAACCAAGCTATCTTATTTATGGCGGATAATTGAGACTTTACTTATATATTAGTAAATCTTCAATAAATAAGTTACCATAGTGGGCTAGTATTTTTATTAAGTAATTAAATTTCTAAGAAGATCCCTGACAGTGTTAATTTCAGATTTAAAGTAAATTAATCAAGAGACACCAAAATATGGTTCTTCAAAAAAAAAATCATAAATGATTCTTGAAGCACTCTTGATCTTAAGGGTACTTCCTACAAACAGCTCCTCACACACTAAGGTATTTCTTATAGGGATTGTCGTGACTTCTGAATCACTAAAATAGCCATCAATTATCTTAACATTTCCTGTTGTTAATCTATTCACAAAGCATATATTTGTTTAAAGAAAGCTAAATAAATAATTTTTCACCCTAAGACCTAAGCTAACTATTAATTGTGACATTTTACGTAAAACGTAATTTAAAATGAGCTAATTATAGACTACAGTTTCATACCTTTAAAAACTCATATATAATTTAAAATATGCTATTAAGACTTGTTTATAAATTTCGCTTTCATTTTGGGGTGAAATAAAAAATCTAAATAACAAACTTAATATTAAATAGCGCAGGATTTCTGATCGTCTATAGCGTGAATTTTCGCTCCGGTGACATGGGCATAGTTAACTTAATTTCCAAAAAACATAACTCTTTTTTTTCTATCCGGAGAATTTAACATGCACACTAAATGTTTATATGGTAGAGAACCCCCAAGCTAGCTTAACTTTAAAATAGATATAAAACCCAGTTACTGGTCATCAATTTATCACTGTGAAAAGAGAAACTTTAATTTCCACAGTGAAATACTCTTCGACCGTGACAGGAATCGATTAAAGGACTCTTAAGCTCAGTATACAGACGCTGACTTGGTATACTGGAATACAAGCAGAATGTAAGTGTTCTTTAAAACAGTATTTTTTTAATATGGTATTTTTAATATAACTAGTAGGCCTACAAATTATGTTTTCAAAAAGTACTTAATTGTAAATGAACAATATTAATAAAGGTGTCACCCGCGTCGGTATCAATCTCATGTAGTCTGGTTTGTCGGGGGCGGGGAGGTTGTGGTTCGAATCCCAGTCAGGTTTATTGAGGGTGTGTTATTATTTAGAAAGTTTTCACTATATTTCTAAGCAAATTTAGGTTTACATTTTATCTAAATTATACCTTACTCCTTTCTAACTTATTAGCGCAATAAAAATATTATTTGCGTACAGTCCAAATGGATAGTAAGGCTTTGTTAAAAATAATACCACAAACATGGTGTATTTATTACTAATGTAATAAACTAAGCTTTCATCTGGTCTACATTATAATAATTCACAATAGTGGAATATCTTCATTGATGAGACCGAAACAGGACAAGACTTAGAAGATTTAGTGTTTTTACAAACTTTATTAGTAAAGAAAGATATCATAGCTGATTTTTTGGTAAATAGGTTTGACATCTAGGGACTTTAAAAGGGGCAGGAATTAGGAGGTTAGTTAAGAGAAGATGCACCTGCACTAGTGTTAGAGAAATGATAAGAAAATAAAAATTAAATTACGTTTTTAAAACCACCCTTTTCAAATCTGTTATCATTGGAATCCCGAACATTCTGCTAGCTGTAACAATGTGCAACCCAACCCACTTCAGCAGTAGAATTGTCTAAGACGTCCCTCTTGCTATAGATTGGACTACAGGTAATGGGGCGATAGTGGTTAGAATCCCGGTTCAGTTGAGCTGAGGGTGGTTTTTATTTATGGTTTTCCAAGCTCCCTCTACGTAAATGTGGGTACAATTCCTCTAAAATTCAACCTTCCTCATCCCAAACCCATTATCATTAGTGTAAATAGTGCATATGTGCCATAGCCCGAACGGGTAGTAAGACGCAGTGACAAATGTGTAAATATATATTTAGAGTGCTTAACTTCTGACGGAACGCGGTGGGACGGCGTTCCGGTATCTCTATTAAGGCAAGCACGAAATTCAGAAAATACCTCTTTAGAAAAACGTGATTACAAATCAATTACTTATACTTTAAACCCTGAGCAGTTCTACGAAACATTGAAACAATAAAATAAGAAGAAAATGGTGAGTGAACAAGATTTGGAGATTGTTAACTTGATTAAAGTAACAGACATGAAGAACTGCCCCAAAAATGTGAAAATAACTTATGGAGAAAATGAAACGAAGAACTTCGATGCCAAGTTCAAACTCTATGAATGACAATTAATTGGAAGTTTCCGTTAATTTGTATATAATAAAACATTTCCGGACAGTCTTGTTTTACTTAAGAATATAATCAAGTCAGTTGCTATATTATCTTCAAGTGAATGCGAGAGGGGTTTCTCCCAGATGAATTTGGTTATGGCATCATTAAGAACATCTTTTAAAACAACAACTGTCTCTGGTATTTTGTTTATAAGAATAATTGGACCCCCTCTTCATTTATTTAATCCCTCCAAGTATGTTGACTCGTGGCTTGTTTCAGGGCGGCATTCTACCACAGACACTCAGAGTAAGGAAAGATCTAGAGGAATGGAAGACGATGGATGATAGCATGGAACGACTCTGGAGCTGCTTCTAAAATGGACAATCATTTTTTTCTAACTATGTATATAATAACATCTGTGTATTTTTAATTCAAAATATCTGAAAAAATAAAACCATTTGTTTTGTGTAATCTATGAATTTAAATTTCTAATCGCTCCTACCATTCTTGTTTGTATAGTAAAACTAGTAGTAAAATAATCAAAATTAAACTAAACATCTAGTGAGCATTTGCATTAAATTTAATTGAAAAACATTAAGACATAATTACATAATTATATATTTTAAAACATTTTCTTCTGTTTTTAGAAAAAAATAACGACTTAAAAACATGTCTTTTAAAGTTTAAATATATAAAAAAAAATCTGGGGAGGGTTGAAGGGGAGGAGAGGGGGCACACCCCTCGCTAGTGCGTTCCAGTACCTACAATCTTAGAAATCAGCCACTATATATATATATATATATATATATAAAATCTTGATAAACACGTTAGAGTTCTCTTTATTACAATAAGAATGTTATTTAAGATCAGCAACAATGTTCTTTTAAAACAAAAGTATGTTCATCAAGAAAGTAAAAATAGTCCACCCGCTTACAAATCCTTCAGGATGTTGCATAATCCAGGGGTTCCCAAACTTGTTAGATCAAAGAGGCCCTTGCAAGGGAAAAAATACATGCTGGAGCCCTCATAAAATTGTTCACCCAAATATTATGAACATTAAAACATATTGGAACAGCAGCCAAATTTTAAGAGCAGCACCCTATAAACAAATGGAAAACATCATATGTTCTGACTGTGAATTTGGTAAATATTCATTATTTAGATTTGAAAAACTTGGTAATCCTAATAACTGATGCTATTTTATAGATTATATTATGAAAAACAAATAAAGAATATTCTAAAATGGCCTCGTGGAGCTTGACCAAAATATTACGGAGCACAGTTTGAATACCACTGGCTAATTCTTCGCCTGAAGCGAAGCTAAACAAACAAACACCGTGGGACCAATCATTCATTAGCAGGGAGCCATGGATACATCGATCGGTCTGAAAAATCAGTACCAAAAAATGTGGTCATTTGTGATTATGGATTCAGAGGAAGAGGTTATTTTTATGTGGCTCTTCATGAGAAGAAGGCGAAGGAAAATCACAAGAGAGTGCGAATAGTTTGTTAATCATCCGTATATTAGTGAGCGGTTTCTGTTGGTAGGAATAGTGAAAACTTATGCAGATATAGGGTGTCATGTTGTTAGCACAACAAACCTTTCGGCTGATATCAGCTTTCTAAACCAGAGCCACTACTTTTACATTAAAGTAGCTCCTAATTTGTCCTCATGAGGTTTAGCTGATCTCATTCAAGACCCACTGCTTTACAGAAAATTAGGGAACGGGGGTCGAACTACTGACGAAAAACAAATAGATAACCATATAACTAAAGCGAGAAGATAGCCTCTCATGAACAAAATTCAACAGGTGGCTTGGGGGTTGTCACCACGTGGGAGACTACGCTACAAATCGCCAATATTGGGCAACTTCTGAGCGATTGTTGTTGGGCCGGACGACTTAGTTGCTTTGCGTGAAGCCCCCAATCTACAGTAGCCCCATGGCTTCTTTGGTGCTGACTGACAGCTTTGAAAAGTTACCAGACCAAATTATGTATCCCTACGCCGAACCATATGATCTGCAAAAACATGTGTTTAGCAGCTGTCACTTCTGACAGCCAAAATCTAGGTATATACCTAAATGTTGACTGTCAGTTGCCAGTCAGCACCAAAGAAAACACAGGGCTACTGTAGCTTCATGTTAATCAACAGAGCGATAGTCAGCCAGCGATGGTTGTCGGGCGATTGTTCCTTAGTAGAGCCGTTTCAGCTCCTGACTTACCTCGGCACGAGAAAAGTGGTCGTTTTACTAGAGTAAAGCGTGTGGTTTGGTAAAAGTGTCAAGATATTTAAGAGGAAGATGAGGTCAAGGCCAGATTTCTCTTTTCTCGTCACGGTAGATGACCCGGCGTACTACTTGACAAATGTACCAGGGTTGCTGTTCAAGCGCTTTGATAAATAATAATTATTAAAACGGATAATGCAATGTGATGTCACTTTTATAGGCATGCGTTGGTCGACAGAAGCAACTTCTTGGATGTATTAGTAGCAATTTCTTGATTTTATCAACCACTGTTTCTTTCTTTTAAGACACTTTACAATTTACAGACAGTAATAGCTTGAATACATATTTAAATATCCATATTATTGACTTATAAATAAGCACTTGAGCAACAGGTGACACTCAGGCTTAATGTCACGCTCGTTTATTCGAGAACTGGGAGAAGGGTAAGGGTTCGAATCACACCTGGCTGTTAGTAAGGGTGGGTTTTCTTTTAAAAAAATTCAGTCTCCTTCAACACAAATACAAATAAGTAAATATTACTAATCAGAATGGTTTGAAATATCCAATCAATTAAATACAATAAAAAGCTAGCAAAAAAGTCAAATTCAAAGAAAATGCGAATAAAATTGTAAATTTCAGTATTAACTTAATTTATTACAATTTACAGGATGATTCGTTTAAATTGATATACAACTACTATAGGAATATAACAATGATGTTTATATTGTCAGGTGTATGGTGTATGGAAGAATGACGTGAGTTAATTATTATTATTATTAGCAGCGCGTCTTACTACCCGTTCGGGTTATACGCACTTACGCTAATGTGTAATGGTAGGCTGATTGTGAGTATGAAATGAAGGACCTACAGTTTAACGTGGAATCCGAACCACGGTGGAGACCTGGCATTCCACACATTCACAAGTTGTGATTAATAATGTGAGTTAATTGATAGTTGTACGGGGCCAAACTAGATCACACAACAGACGCTGGATAACACCTGGAACGGTTTACTGTACAAGCCAAGGTGGTCATGTAGAAGCCCAGTGTTTCTTGTACATTTCTTTTTCGGCGTTTGAATAAATATATATCTTAATTTTCAATTAATGTATTTTTAAAGCTATGTCATATATTGTAGAATGGCTCAAAGATTGCAACGGACTGGCTGGTCAGTGCCGGTGGGTTATAGGTTCAAATCTAGGCCAAGGGCACTGACGTTGGCTTCCCACTATGTTATCTGGCACTATGGTTTTGCTTTACTCTTTCCACGCTGATTCAGGTGCATTATATCTTGAAAACTTTCCTCCATCTTTGCTCTTAGACTAAGCTGGTCGATGATAGCTCTCGTACCTATTTCCGTGGCTGCATTGTCTAAGGCGTCATTCTCGCCATAGAATAGACTGTCGATGACAGGGAGATCAGGATTAGAATCCTGATCGGGTGTAATGTTTAAAAAAAACTGCTTTATACTTTACTTTCAAGCAAATGCGGGTAAATTTCTTCTAAATTCAACCTTTCTCGTCCTTCGCTCATTACCGTAATTTTTAGTACATACGTTGTGCGCATTTTAACCAGAACAGGTAGTAAGACGCAGTGCTAGAAGAAACTCTGGGTTTGAACGTAGGGCCTAGTGATTAATAAAACCATACGGTACTTCAAATGTGTTTCATATGCCAACTATATTGGACTGATGTGAGTTGATACCTTTTCAAAATAGGTTTTAAATTAATGTATTTTTTATTTGCAGCTCGTACCACTCCCGTTTAGATTATACAGGCATATATTAATTACGTTAGTGTTCTAGGGCCGAGGAAGGTTGAATTCAGAGGACGTGTGACCAAATTTGCGTGGTTTGAGAGTGGAAAGTTATTTTAGGAAAAAAAAAACCTTTTCAGAACATCCGGCTGGGATTTGAGTCCCAATGCCCCAGTCATCGCAAGTCCAGTCTGTTGCGAGATTGACGCCTTATACATTTGTGTGTAATTAAATTTAAATGTTAAAACATAAAAAAATATCTGCTGAAGAATGAACATAAATGTATACAATGTTAGTTTCTATAATTTTTTATGCATAAACATAGTTTCACAAGGTAGGCCTACTACCTCTATGCACCTTTTCATCATACGTCAGTGGTTTTCAATATTTAAAAGGCGTATACCCTTGGGGGAACGCGGCATATTTAGTAGACGTACGCGAGAGTAGCTTGGTTCCAAGAGAACTTAATGTAATTACCAGTTTATTTTAAAAATATGTGCGCTTGGAAAAAAAAGCCCATGGCTTTCATTAATTCTGTACTTTATGTAATTTAATTTAAATTAAAAAATTGTATTTTCTCTAGTGATTCTCCCGTTTTTTATGCTTATAATTGCTCCTATCAATTTTAATTTTAATGGTGACATTGTGTAGCTCATCAATGTTGGAAGTGTAGCTAAGTGAAATCTAGTGGAAGATTTTTTTTTACTTCTCTGTGGCCTGGGTCAGTTTTTTATTCAAGTTATATATTTTACAACAACCAACTGACTAGGTCTCTCGTTGCTTCATATGTCCCATAATCTAACTTAAGACTAGAACAGGCACACCATCCAGTCTTCGGCCATTAATTAATCACTGTGAAAGGGTAAACCCACATTTCACCAATGATAGGCCTACTTGTTTCTGCCATGCCAATAATCGAACCTGGGACCCTAAGTTTAGTAAACAGACACGCTACCAACTGAGCTAGGGTGTCGGATTAGCAGAAGGTTCTCTATTGCAAACATTGGCTGTCACTTATGTCAACATGTTCCGCAATAATATTTATTTGCTTAGTAATAATACTAATCATCTATAAGTGCTATCAATAGATTACAATAAAACTTCAATCCAATGTTTACAATAAATCCCCGTCTTTTACCCGTCACTTACACACACTCCCACCATAAATAAATTTTACTTAAGTTTTGAGGGAAATCACTGTGATTTCTGAAACATCGGACGGATTCTTAGTACTAGACAAATTATTGGTGCGAGTCTTCCGTGTTATTTGCATGGTTATGATATCAACTAGGAAATGCTAATTTCAGAAAGCATAGTGATTTTCCCACAGCAAATACATTCTAAAAATAATTCAAAATGGATGTATTACTTAAATATGAATTATTTAAGTTTATTTTTATCATTTTTAATAATTTATTTATATAAATATAATAACCTATATTAATATGATTAAATATACATTAGTTAAATATATTAATATAAGTGTTTATATTAAAATAGATCAATTATATTTAAATATAAGTAATTTTTTAATATATATATAACCCGCCTCGCTAACGCGCTTGTCGTGTTGAGCTCGACTGCTGAGGACGGGGAGATCGAGGTTCGAATCTCGGTCGGGTGAACTGGGGGTGGT
>CABFVX010005180.1:0-54052 GCA_902151425.1 Timema shepardi | reverse complement strand
ATAAATCTATGCCGGGACCGAGGATTGAACCCCGGCCGCCAGCACAGAAGTCTGACACCTTACCCCTAGACCGCCAGGTCACCTGGCAAGATTTATAAAATAGTCTAACCTTTAGAGGGCATAACTTTACAAAATTTCCATCTTAATAGTTTCTTCGAGAAGTTTAGATAACTATTTTTCAACTGTTTTGGCTACTAATGCTTCCCTATGAAGAAAAAAGTGTGCAAATATCATTGATGAATTTTTATTCTGTGCTCTGGAAACCACCCCTTTATACTCCCTCAATATAGACGATACTCCATTTGTATATAGATCACAGCAATCACATCATGATAGATCTGAATATGCTAAGTAAGAACTAACTGTTTCAAATGTGTCACTTCCATTCGATATAATCTTCAGTTCCAAGCAAAATAAAAATTCCTCTTGTCTCATAGGCAACGCAACCAATTCCAAATAACTGAGCTTTGTTATCTATATCAAAGCTCTAATATACTTGCAGAGCAAATTGCCTGCTTATTTTAATATTTCCAGCATAATTTTGATTGATGTCCTTAGACATTTCAGCAATACGTCGACTTATTGTAGTATTGAACAAATACACTTTTGAAATTTTCCGTTTAGCTTCTTTTTCAAGCACAATTTCAAAGGTGATCTGACATGCTGGCCCAATTAAATTATCGCCAGTAACGTGTTTTTTATATTTTTTTATATATCAATTCAGAAACGTTAAATAACACCTCAAGAGCTTTATCTGAAACTTTACTTTTATTTTTATTTTAGATGCTGCATTGTGTTGTGATTTTAAAATACGTTCAAAGCATGAAGATGGTTTTTGGTGTTTGGATGCCGCTTTAATTTTCTCGTAGCCATTGCTTCATTGCTCAGGCGTTCTAAAAGAAACAAAAACAAAACATATGTGAACTAGCTGGTAAAAATCTTTATTCCAAGTGAAACCGAGAGCTAAATAGCCTTTGTTATATTTCCATAACACTTTAGGAGGCTTAACACTGGAACTAATTATTTACATTAACGTTTTTGGAAGAACTCACACTAGTGGAAAGTTCAATATCACTAATGTGTTCTTCAGTTCTTCGCTTCTTAACCAAAAACTTACCCAAAAGTTAATAAATAATCACAGCTTTTAACAAGCGAAGATAAAATGTCGTTCACAATGGTGCAGATAAACAAACCAACTGGGACTAACACATATATCACGTGTTGACTCAACAACAGTGACAAGCAAGCGACGTTAGCGTGGGGTATGTATTTGTTCAACCCCTTTGACGAAAACTTCCATGGATGAATTCATTGATGGTGGGCTGACACCTGCAATTGGTAGACTTAAGCCTGCAATTACAAAAACAATAAAGTTGGATGGCAAACCTAACGAGATATATTGCAGTTAATATTAAAATACCCTCTTAGTGGATAATTTTCACGCGATTTCTTTTTTGTTTATATTTATATACAATCAAGTAATAAATTACATCTCAGGAAGTTTCGCGGCACACAGGTTAGGAATTTCTGCCTTAGAGACTTAGATGAAAATGTTGGGAATCGCATCCTAGCCGAGTGAATTGGGTTGTTCTTTCATATATTAGTTTCTCTGTTTTTTACATCCTCTCTCAACCCTTAATATGTTCTATAGGCTGCCTTTATCATCTCTTTATGTTAAATTAAATTGTTAAGGTGGGAGTGAAGTGTTACGCGAGAATAGGTCAGTGTTTTTCAGTTTATATAAAAACAGGTTTTTTTGGACAAAATAAATAAAATATTTCTCTAGTAGAATCATAGAATTTAATTTTCTTCGCATTGTGATATCAACACTTGTTGAATATATGTCATGAGCATAGCGGCATTAGATGATACATTTTTCAAATAAAGAAAAAGTTGTCATTAAATTACAGGACATACTTGACATATATTCAACAATTGTTGATATCAACATGTGACGAAGATTAAATTCTATGATTCTACTGCAGACTTATTTTATTTCTTTTTACCATAAAAAGTGTTGATATAAAAACTGCAACAAATCTCTTTATATTTTATCGCGTCCCCCACACTCCAATTAAAAGTATGTTTTCTTGGGTTTTTTTTTTTTGCAAAACATTTCACTACCCGTTTCAAAGCATGTGTCAATAAAGTGAAATATGTTTGAAATTAGTTTTTATTTTACACCAAAACTATATGGTCAAAAGATCTGGGGTTTTGCTGCTGCGTCTGTCCTAAGATAAAGTCACGCTAATTCCCTAATAGCCTGTTCAAACAATAAACGGATTAAAAAAACAACAACTCAAAAACAAATGTAGTATCCTCTTTTTTTTTTCAGAGTCAACTAAGAGCGTTTTCTTTTAAAGCGTCGCATATGTTACTTGAAGATATCCGGGTGTGTGGGACGTTAACTGGAATTACAGTGCCGTAGAGAAGTGGAACACAACAATTGGAACAAAGTGGGGCGTTCACTGGATGGGTAATTCATTACTCGTACAGACACGCTCGTGTTAGCCCATTCCCTAGGCTTAGTGGCAGAGTAGTTGTCTAATATGTGTCCACAGGCCGTAAATATACAGTATTATTTTAATAGGAAAACTTTGTATCTAGATTTAGTTTACATTTAACTGATTAAAGTAAATAGTACGTGGCCCCTCATGGACTTTCTCACTCCAATGTTTAGAAATGGAGATATTTACTCAAAGCTCTTAATATATGTGACACGTAATAATAATATACATTAACAAACCCAAGAAAGAATTGCGCTATACTTACGTAAAACATTTTTTTTTACTCCCGGTTATAAATTTTGTAATTTTATTTTTAAAGAGTTAAAGTCCCCATTTGTATATTAGAACCAATAAAAAAAGATCAATATTGGGTCTACAAGGTTCCATGCTTCGTATTAAAATTTCGACTTCCAGTTAATATTTTCGACATTTTATTAGGGGTTACACATCTTATAGCTATCGCAATAATCTAAATTTCTCATTTATAAATTTAGACTAATCAAAAAGTTAGATATTGACTATTTAGTCTAAAGTGGTAGAGATATATCATTGCTGTACAAAAATTTTCCCCGGGAGGTTAAAGTAAAAAAAAACGAGATTTTTGAGAGACATATTTAATTACTCTATGGCATTGGAGAATTATTGCGTTAAAACTTAGTGGTATCTCTTCACAACTAAAGCTCACAAAATTTGATTAATATATTTAACGATATATGAAAAACTATTGGTTTTATAAAAATATTTCAGAAAAAAGTTCCTTATTTTAATAGTACAAATTTTGCAATAATAAGTTATTTACTATCTCAAATTGTTGCAGAGATATGGAAATTTTCGCTTCTGTAAAGTACCTTAAGAGTCATTTTTATGGAAAAATAAAAATATAAATTTTATTTATAATCTTAATTAACGCCTAGATACGAATTTTAATCAAAACCGTTAGAGCCGATTTTGATAAAATTGATTTTCTCTTTTCGCTCTTCAGTAAGCTACCCTTAATTTTAGGGTTAGATATCCAATTCCAAAAACCCTTGGGTCAACCCTATGAAAACCCTAGATACTAAGTTTTAGCTCAATCGGTCAAATAGTTTAGTCTCTCTACTCCAAAGTACAGACACGCGGAAATTCAAAAACCCCTTTTTCTGATTCGGTGGTCATGAAACGTCTAAATTCAACAACATTTCCAATTCAATTTTTTTGATAATCACAATACTTTCTCTACCTGTAAGGTAGGGAGAAAGTAAAAATGGAGATATTTTAAATATAACTGACAATTTGGCTTAAAATGGTTATATTATAAGTTTTTACAATCTAAACAGTGAAGGCTTGGGGAGCAAAGCTACTATATTTATTTAAGCACGGTTATACACACATATAAATATATTATTTGTCAATTTAAAGAACATATTGTTACACATTTGTTTTTTCTAAAACAAATTATTTTATGTAATATTAATATTTAGCACCGCGTCCTACTACTCGTTCGGGTTATACGCTTTAAGTACTAATTACACTAATGGATTAGGAATTGTGAAGGTTTAATCAAGGAAGTGAACCCGCATTTGCGTGGAGGGAGAGTAGAAAACCATTTAGGAAGAACCAACCCTAGTTCACCCGACCGAGATTCGAACCTCGATCTCCCCGTCCTCAGCATTAGAGCTCAGCACGACAAGCGCGTTAGCCAACTACGCCACCGAGGTGGATTAAAAATTATTTTATGATTTTATTAAATTTGCTTTTTATTTAATAGTATATTATCGATTACTGTATAGGGAAAATAATCAAATTAAAAAAATAGATTTCACTATTATATTATATTTTATTTTGGTGAGGTGCACATATTATATAGTTGTATTGTTAATATTTTAGTTAGATAAATTGTCAGCAGTATAAATGGAAAACCGTTAGAACATGTGAATTATTTGGTGTTTCTCTCCAGAATATTCTGTAAAACTTGTAAAAGGATTGATGGCGAAATTAACAGACGAGTGAATTTATCTGCGAGAGTAGCTGTTGGATGTATGTGGACTATTTCAAAGAATGAAGTAATATCGAAAGAGGCAAGGATTGCCGTATATAAAAGTGTGTTAACGCCAACATTGCTTTATGGATGTGCAGCGTGGGTTTGTAAGAAGAAACACAATAGCAAGGTGAATGTGGTTGGAAAGAGATATATAAGAGATGTATGTGGAAAAACTCGCTAGAAAGAATCAGTAATGAGGGGGAGCTGAAAGAGTGTGGTTTGGAAATGGAATCCAACATGTAAATGTGAAAGAAGCGTGTTACGTTGGTTTGGTCATGTTGAGAGAATGAGAGTGGATCGAGGGACGAAACAAATATATGAAGGTAGAGTGTGTAGCTCTAAAGGTAGGGGTAGGCCATGTAAGACGTGGCTAAATGTTGTAGACGAATAACAGAGCCTGAACGATTCTGTGTATGGATGTTGTCAAAGCAAAGGTAGTAAGCTATGCAAGGAGAGAGAAGTGTGTGGAAAGTTAGTGAAGTGGATTAAATGTGGAGTTTTTTAAGCTATATATACAGTCTTTTGCTTACCCCGCAAGGGAATGGCGTGATTAGGTATATATGTATGTATTTATGTCAATATACAAGTTAACTTTGCTTATTTCCTTTCTGATTTTAAATACTAAAGCATATTTTGGAACATATTTTTGGAGCATTAACAAAGAACATTACTCATATTCATGGAACGCCATTTTGTCATTATATTTGATTCGAATTATATTGTATACCTAATACAACTTTAGAAATATCAACACTTTTTTATTGAAATATTTAAGATAAGAAACAAATTCCATCAGTAGCTTAACATGAATATAATAAAGATAGCGAAGGGGTAAATACGCCCATTATTGACGCAACTTTCTTGAAGATAGCTACATTTTATCATATATAACGGTACGGTCATCAAACGTAAAGTGTACCCGGTGGAGAAAATATTCTGAATTCTTATCTTGCACCATAATGGGAGATTTTATGATCTAAAATATTTGAAGAATTGTTATTACCAAGCGTGGAATAGTGATGGCATAAAAATATCTCGTTCAACGTGAGAAACCCATGTCTTACCAACGTGTTGGGCTATTCTATACAAACCTTCCATCTTTCACCGACATGCTATAGCTAGTTTATATAGACCATGTTTTACCATTATGCTGGGCAAATCCATAAAAACTTGAATGTTTTTACAGAATGATATGAGTTAACAATTAAGTCTAACATGTTTTACCAACATGCTGGGCTAATCTATACAAGCCTTTCCATTTTAACAACATGCTGGGCCAATCTATACAAGCCTTCGCATTTTATCAACATGCTATGAACTAATCCCTGTGTGTCAACATGTTTGATCAGCATACTAAATGCTTATCTCTATCAACATTAATGTTTTACCGACATACTATGTGGGTTAATTAATTTGGATCTCCATGTCTTCCTAATATTTAATAGTGGCTTAAATGCTTAAAAATACAATGTTCATAATACTTTCAGTTTGACGAAAATATTTGATTACAATCAGTGTTAGTTGGCATTGATTGAAATTTTACTGTTCACTTTTACACGGCCCATACGTTTAAAATTGTTTTATAAAATACCAAACAGATTTATATTTCATTATATTTGAATCGGTTTTAGGTAAAACAAAAATACATTTATTGAAAAAGGAAATGTTTCTTAGCAAGCGCGTGAATCAAAATTCATGTAACGTGCAGAAAATATTTATTTTAGAGTGCCTCACTACTATTTTACATCGATACAAAATATTAACAAACATCATTAATGTTTTTATAAACTATACATTTTATTGGACTTAAAATTAAAGACTTGTGTTAAATTGAATTGTTTGGGGGAGTGCTTCCCAAACTTTATAAACCCGCGACCCAATATTTAGAACGACACATTTTCGCAATCCGCCTTGCTTTCAGTGGACATGGGGGAGAGGGATCTTATTTTACTGATTAAAAAACACATTATACATCTAAGTTTATTACGTGTCTTAATTCCCCATTTTTTCATCAGTTTCTATTTTTAAATTTTTACAAAATTTTGACATCTCAAAAACTTTTCACGACCAACCCAAAATCATCTTGTAACCAACAGTTTGGGAATCACTGGCTTAGGGCGATAAAAACTTGGCTCCTTAAATTGAAGAGATATAATAATATACTGAGATGTACATTATTTTTATCCGTAAGAGTTTTGCTATCCATGTAAATTATTTTTCAAGGAAACAATCTATTTTCTTAACCCTAATATAATATGAAGCTAACACCTAAGTTACGAAATAAAAACAATAATTTTAAACTTAAAAACAACAATTAAATGATTTATAATTTAATAATTATGACACAAAATGGTGACACAGACATAAACGAAACAATGCTATCAAGATTGTGCCTAAAAATTTAAATCAAATAATGGGAAATCTCTATGCTGTCTGGTTTTAACAGTTTAAAATGATTGAATAAATTTTTTGGAGGCTTACCAGAATATGTTATTGTTGTGTACATATAGTTTTAATCTATATATGTAATTGTGACTACTTAAGCCTAAAAATCCAATAAATATGTCATAATAGTGAATATACACATAAATGAAAATGTCGTGGAAGGTCAACAAAATAGTATTATTATTATTATTAGCACCGCGTCTTACTACCCGTTCGGGTTATACGCACTTAAGCTAATGCGTTAATGGTAGGGTGATTGTGAGATGAAATGGAGGACCTACAGTTTAACGTGGAATCCGAACCACGGTGGAGGCCTGGCATTCCCGTCAACAAAATAATTCGTTTTAAAACTATGAATAGTAAACACATGAAACCTAGTAGATTCCCCCAAAATCTATGGAAGGTACTCAATAACGAGGCTTAGAACCCATTTCATAGTCAGACTTAGCACGCCTCAAGTGCAGCGCTATCTACACTAAATACAAGAAGACACTTACCTGGGCTAGAATAAAATGTACCAGTTTTATATGCGAAACAAGCCCATTCTATTCGAGTGAGGTTAGTGTATTTAGTATAGCGCCGCACTTGAGGCACACTCAATCTGACTATGGAATTGGCCCTTAAGGTTGAACACTACACTAGCACTCAAAAACACTAAGCCTCCTTCTTGAATATTAATCTATAGGTCCTTTGTCATAGGCGCAAGAAGGGTCATTAGAATACCACGTGATCCAGCCAATTTCTGTTACTAGGAAATACCTTACCAATTCCCAAAATAACATATTCCTTGCCTAAATATCAAAAGTCATTCAAGGTAAATTTTCTAAATATTGACATATTCATGCCTCTAATATTAAATATTATTACTTAAACATCTTAAGAAAACTGAACACATTTTTGTTATAGTTGCAATATTTAGTTACATTTGTAAAAATAAACTAAAACTGATACTAATTCAGTGAACATACTTGTTGTTCGTCTTATCAATCAATATTATGTTGTCCGAAACTTTAGCTCAGTTGGTAGCCTGTCTATTTACTAAGCCAAGGGTTCCGGGTTTGATTCCCAGCATGATCAAAAATGTTTAATATGTGAAATATGGGTCTACCTTTTGACAGTGACGAATCAACGGCCGGGAACTGGGTGCTGTGTCTGTTCTATATTTAAGTTAATCTATAAATCGTGAGGCAATATAATCAGTCTGTTTAGAAAGTGCACGTTGAGCATCTTAAATAAACAAAAAAAAAAGATGGTTGGAAATATGTTAACCAGCACTAATTTGGATTAATCATTCTCCTTAACAAACGATACTCAAGTTATTACTGTCCATGACAGTTTAGTAAGTGGTGCACATATTAATACAATTTGAATTGTTTAGGTCACAAACAGCAAAATTGATTAGTTACCTGTTTTCATGTTTTGTAGTAATGAAGCCAACTGACTGTATAGAAGGCATTCGATTCTTAACCAGAGAGGATATAAAATAAATGCCTATTTGTAAGTTAGTCTTATTATCAGGGATATAAGGGGCTTTTCATACCAGGATTACGCTCCAAAATCAATATCAGGTAGGGAATAGAAGTATTGAAGAAGAACATAGTAAATTAGGTCTACTCTTGGCAAACGGAGATACGCTGTTAATTCATAAGACTCATATTCATATTACGGCCTTGCCACTTTTACATAAATGTGGTATTATACTGTCATATTTCTATTATAACATTCTTTAAATTATAGGCCTAATTTTATACAAACTTTTGACAATATCTCCGATAAAATATGAATTGTTACATTATATTACATTTATTTAAAAGCTTGTACATTATCTGTGATTCAAAAAAGTGGACTCTTATAGTTCAATTTCTTGTACTGTGTCTATGAATACTATTGTTGCTCAAAACTAATATAAAACCTGTGGAACGATTTTAGGTGGGACAATGGGCTAGTAGAAATAAAGCAAGACGAATTTTCAGCAGCTTGTTAAAATAACTTAAAAGTTGAGTACCCAGAATTATCTAAGAAATACTCAATAAAATGGTCGTGAAAATTTCAAAGAAGTTATTTACCAAATAAAACAAAAACGTACTCGAAGAACTGCCATAAATTTGAAGTTTTTATAGTGTAAGATAATATTCTCTTCATACCGTACAAATACATATTTAATCGCTTTTTTTTATGTCCTGGTAATCATAGTCTTCGCCATTTTCTTTTACAAAACCCCTAGCGCATATTCTATGTTTTATGAAATATTTGTAAAATATAATATTTTATAGAAAACCTTTGAGGGATCTCCAAAGATAAATCATATTTATATTAACAAATAATTTCATACAATTTATATTAGAGTGTAATACTGCCCAAACGAACTATTTGCATTCGGGATAGAGTTTTAAAGAGCATGTGTCCATGTGGTTATAATGGTTGAACCTGGTTAGAATTCTGGTAGCTTTTAATAAGATCGATACCACTTGTTTAGACTTATAAATATGTTCGATTAATACATACTTAATATCCAGGACTAAACATGTAGTACTAAGAATCAAATAGCTAAAGCTATTATTTATGTTTTAGTGAGGATTACGTCATCTAGATATCATATACTGAAAATTTAAAAATGACACCTAGACACGGGAATCGAACCTGGGCGTACTAGGCCAAAGGTCCCGGGTTCAATTCCCGTGTCCAGTTGTCGTTTTTCAATTTTCAGAATATGATATGTAATACTAAGCATAATTTATTAGATGTATTTATTTCGTATTTCATATGCTCATATAAATAGGCCCTATTGTAAGCTGTTTGTTTAGAAAGTGAATGCTAAATACCATAATAAAATATATTTTCTTGGACAAGTTTGTTCCTAATTGCCTTGTGTTTGAAAGGATACCTTATAATATCCCATAGTATGTCATCTAGAGCAGTTATTCCCAACCTGGGGGTTTCAGGGTTGTTTCAAAGGTTTACATATTCATATAGCTGACAAATTAAACCCGTTTCAGTGAACAAATGGTCTAAGGCAGGGGTCACCAACCCTTTGCCCGTGGGCACCAAGGCACCCACCAACACTTTTGAATGTGCCCGTCACCTGTTAATCACAACTGTTTGGTTTTTTATTAACATTTTGAATCAGATGTCACTATTCAGACAAAAATCGGTGTATAACTATCTCCAGGTATGCTGTTCTCAGGAAGTTGGTATTTAGAGGCCCCCCTCTCCCCTTGTCCACTCCCTCCCTCTCATTCCCTTTTCTTTTCCGATTTATTTCCAACATGTACTCGGAATTATCATTCTAATAGTTTCAAACTGAAAGGTTTTGCTTTTCCTAATCTCAAAGATTTACCTCATTCCACCTTTATTGCCACACTCATATTTCCTATTTCCTCTGTCAATATTTTGTCTTGGTCTGCCCAGATTTTTGCCTGATCAACACACAGAATAATTAAATAAATATGTACCTAAACACCAAAAGAATGGTGAGTAGTTATATTTTTTCTAGTAACTTTATTTTTATCGTGTTAAACCGTAAGGAAGTATTATTTTATTTTTTTCCTCAACTTAGAGGTGTGGAGGTAGAATCACCAACACCTACTCACCCATATACCCTGTAAATTTGCCTTAAAAATTAAATGGTGGCACCCGCACCAACGTTAGTCCACGGTACAAAAATATTGGGGACCTCTGGTCTAAGGCGTCACTAACTTGTTAAATTTACCTGCTGAAGATGGAGAGATCAGGGTTCAAATCATGGTTGGGTCTACTAAACCCGGTTAAAAAATTCCACCCTCCCTTCACGCAAATGTGGGTACTATTTATATAAATAATACCTTCCTAATCCCACAAACTACTAGCTTAATTAGTACATAAGCATGTAAGCCGAATGGTTAGTAAGATGTGATGCTAAAAAACTGTTTCGCACTTGAACGAGTATAGTTTGAATGTAATCAGTTAATTCAGAGTGTAATAGTGAAATTCCAGATAAAAACATAAGTGGCAGTTTCCGATTTCATGACAATTTGTATTATTTATATTTACCATTAACGTTACTAAAACATGTGAGGCCTACAATTTTTACTTTCTCTCAATCCTTAGGAGAAAAAGTTATGTGATCGTCAAAAACATAGAACTAGGAGCACGGTTACAGAAAAATTGATAAAGAGAAACATCTTTGTCCACCAAAGAGAATAAGAATCAAATTAAATTAAATTAAATTAAATTAAAATGTATATATATATACATACATTTTAATTTAATTTAATTTAATTTGATTCTTATTCTCTTTGGTGGTAGTATATATATATACTATATGTATATATATACATATATACTATATGTATATATATATATACATTTTAATTTAATTTAATTTAATTTAATTTGATTCTTATTCTCTTTGGTGGACAAAGATGGTGGTGGTATATATATATATATATATATATATATATACCATTTAATTCAGGTCTTTGAAAATTAATTTGATTCTTATTCTCTTTGGTGGACAAAGATATTTCTCTTTATCAATTTTTCTGTAACCGTGCTCCTAGTACCTAGTGGCATGATTTAAGTAACTAGCCGTGTATATATATATATATATAAATATAAATATATATATAAATAAATATATAAATATATAATGATTTTGGTTTAATGTTTCTACAACAATGTTTAGACCTATTGTTGTTTAGTTTCATAAATCTTATAAATTTTGATAAATGTCTATTTTAAGAAAGAAAAAAAATGGGAGAAAGTCCGTGCGGTGCATCGTATAATTTATTTATTAAAGCTCAGGAGTCCTTGCATTTAAAAAGTTAGAGAACAATTGATCTTAAGTTGCAAGTCAACACGTTCCAAGAGAATCCGTTCGAATTCCGGTCAATCACATTGATGAGCAAGTCAATCTCATCTAGTCTGTTTTACCAGTGACAGGGAGGTCAAGGTTCAAATTACGGCCGTGTATGTTAAGAATAATTTATCCGGTTTAGTTTTCAAACTCTTTCTTCATGATAATACAAGTACGTTTCCTTAAATTCTACTTTCCTCATCAAGACCCTAGAATTGATGATAAGACGCGGCGTTAAAAAAAACTCCTGGCCCTTATATGCAGATTTTGGTCTTCGCTTACATGTATTGGGGGACATGTGGACTAAATGTCAGGCTCATAATTTGGCTTGCTGTTATGGGGAGGTCATTGTTTGAATCCCGGCCAAGTGTACTGAAGGGTTTTTTACTTAAATGGTTTTTCTCTTTTTCTCCCTACACAAAAGCTCGGGTACATTTTGTCTTATCTATACCATCCTCATCCTTATTCCACAAGTGTATTTTGTTTTATTATCGCGTCTTACTACCTGTTCAGGTTATACGCATACATGATAATTACTCTTATGGGGTAGGGATATGCAAGGAAGAATTTTAGAGGTAATCTCCCTGCATTTGCGTGGAAGGAGCGTGGGAAACGATTTAGGGAAAACCACCCTAAGTAAACCCAACCGAGATTCGAACCCCGACCTCTGTGTCATCAGCCAGCACTAGGTAATTAAATGTGAATAGCCCGGACGGGTAGTTAGTTACACGTGGTGCCTGCCGAAATAAATGTGCATATGGCCTATTACGAAAACAGGAAGAGCGTGGAAGATTTTCGAGTTCTTTCTGAGGCGCTAATAATGCATTTTCACTTTAAAACAATAATACTAGTAATATAAACAAAGCAAACACGTGTTTCATCCAAGTAAAACTATATTTCTCCTAGGGATTAGTGCGGTTCAACGGTTAGTTCAGGCACCGTGCAAACACACCTGGGGGAAGGGTTGGGTGGAGGATGGGGGTAAAGAACCAAGCTACACTCACCGAACACCCTGAAGAAAATTGCTTTCACTTTACCACGAACAGAAATCACTGGAAAAAAACAGACATAAAAAACTGAATAAATAGCCTAAATTAAACTAAACTAAACTAAACTAATACACACTTTTAGTTGTGAAGATTTAGTGGACAAAATAGTTTATGTGTGGTTTTAAATTATTTCAAATTAAGGAGTTCCAGGCGCAAATAACCCTGTCTTACCAAGTGCATGACAGGACAGTCATACGAAATACTACCTGTTCTGTTTTGTTCTAATAATCTTTTTTCGTATTTGATTAGTTTATTGATTTGTTTGTAATTTATTGTATAGCAATGCAACACAATGAACATTAGTAACTGAAAGTATAGCCTTAACCCCTGCATAAGATTCACTTTAAATTTACACCAAAGTTTCTTAAAAGTATTAAAACATTAAACATTGAAATATTAAAAAAGTGGCTAAATTTTTAAAATTCGCAGTTAACTAGCAACAACGAAAATTGGCCTACAAATATACTTCGATTTTTAATAATCATGAAGGCCTAAATAATCTCTAATATTGAATTTTGTATAGTAATAATAATAATTAAATGTTTATTTATTATCGAGTATTAACTACAGTAAGATTATTTTTTTAACTATAAAATGAGAACAGTACTTTCATAAATTGTGTTTTACTCTATAGAATAAATGTATTAACTAGTACTTTATGTCGTCAATATTACTAATGGCTTAATCTAAGGGTTAGGAATGAGGAAGGCAGTGCATTATTCGCCTTTTCCTTAGTGAGAAGAGAAGATAGTAAAACTATAATTATGTCACATAGAGAAAAACCACAAGTGCACCCAGCCGGGATTCGAACACTGACCTTCCTGTAGGCAACAAATACACTACTTTAAACCACACCGTATAGTTATTGTGAGTTTTCGTTCTGCAAAATACGGTGCAATATAGCCAAAATATTAGATATCTTGGAATTAAAAGTTTTTAAAAGATATAAAAGAAAATTTAAATATCGTAAAATTGGCTTAAATAAAAAACCTGATCAAGCACGAATAAAATAAAATAACTCCTAAAAAATAAACTGAAGTTTAGTAGCTTTTTAGACTTTTTTTTACAAAAACAGCGTGCTCAGCTTATTTAATGAACAGCATTAATTTCAAATTATACAGCTACTAGAAAATAATTACATTCCGATAATTTGATTATAGGGAGGAAGACCGCTGTGATATCTGTCTCAAAAGGGAAAACATATATCCTCAGTTTCATGCCGTATATTAATGAAGATAAAAATAAAACCAATGGACCATAAAAAAAATAGTACCGTGTGGCACGAAACAGTTATCTCATATTTTGAATAATAATGTCCACCCAATTCTGCAGTTGAATGGTAACTGCATACCTAATGGACTCGAGTTTTAGTTTCACCTTTGGTTGGGAAATCAACTGTGACCGATGAATTGATGGGAGGTATGAATTGAGACCCGCCGTCCGAGAGACCTTGTAACATGTGCAAGCTAAAGCAATGTATGGTCTAAACACCCCTTTCACAAGTTTCTGGCAGCGTTGGTTGTGTTGCAGTAAGAACTGTATGCGTTTTATCGAGTTTAAATTATTATTTTTTAGCACCACATCCTACTATACACTCGGGCTATACGTTTATGTACTAATTAAGCTAATGGTTAAGGGATGAATAATGTTTAATTTAGAGGAAGTGTATCCGCATTTGCGTGGAGCTAGTGGAGCAACCCTTTGGGGAAAACCACCTTCAGTACATCTGATCGGGATCGAACCCAAAACTCCACGTCATAGGCTGTCCAGTCTATGCCAAGAGTGATGCCTTAGACCATGCGGCCACCAAAGTGGGTATATCAAGTTTAATTGTAGAAATAATATATATATATATATATATATATACATATATATATATATATATTATCCCCCCGTATCTTTCTATCTATCCAGGTTATATGCATTTATGATAATTATTCTTATTGGGTAAGGATGAGGAAGGAAGCATTTTGGAGGTACTATAGTAACATTTGCAAGGAAGGAGATTGGGAAACCATTTAGGAAAAAATCATCCTCAGTAAACATGACCGGTATTCGAAGCCCAATCCTCCCGTCTTCAGACTGATTAAATAATTTTACAGATAAAGGTCCATACTCATAGCCCAAACCTAGCTTAACTTAACCTAGCCTGAGTTGCAATTGGCCCCAGCTCTGCAAATGGCCGGGTCGCAGATGGTTCAAATGGGTTGGAGTTAGCACATACAAACCTATTATTAAGTTTACTTTCTAAACACGAAGACCACCTCCATAATTCAGGGGTCAGTTTTTATTTGCGACAGATCCAGAGGTCCAGGTTTCAATCCACGGCGCTTCAAAGATTTTCTATCAAGCAGTGGGTCTATAACTAGGTCAACTCAGCCAATTTGTGGAGTAACTTGAATAAAGAAGTAGTGGATCTGGTCAAGAAAATTGAGATTAACTGCTGGAGGATTCATCGTGCTCACCTCATGACACCCCCTGTCCGCAAATTTTGGCAATCTTCGTAAACATGGGGTGGCCACGCTCTTGTGGGCTGACATCATGAAGTTATGTTTTCCTAGTTACGCATGTTATGCCATCACACGACTTACATAATATCTTAAAATAGTTTGATACTCATCTCTTAGCTCCTAGATATTAACTAGCTATATATATAATATTTTTTCCATTTATCTGAGGTATTTAATGTTCACTTTCTGAACCAACTGATTATATTAACACATGCCATATATTATTTAAATTTAGAACCGACACAACATCCAGCCCCCGGTCATTAATTCATCACCGTGAGAGAGTAAACCCACATTTACCAATGATACATTTTTTTTCTATGCCAGGAATCCAACCCGGGGCCCTTATCTCAATATACAGACATGCAACCGACTGAGATAAGGTGTGAGACATCTATATTTACAAGAACAAACCCTTATACGGAGAGTAAATTTGTGTTTAAAGACCATCAGAATATAGCATGTTTCATCTGGATCAGTAGTCGCACGGCCTCAAACTTTCGATGGGACCTATTTCAGGGATATAAGTCTTAACAACGTATCCCTTCCAGCTCTCTTTTTTTTAAACAAAAAAGTGGAGAACCTTAAGTTGAAAGTAAGTTTTACGTTTGGCTAAAAACTCAACTGCAGCCGATAAACTGAGGGTGAGGGGGGGGGGGGTTACAAATTTCATCCCACCACCATCCAAGATACCTTATAAAGTATAATTAATAGGCTTTCCCAATTTAAATAACGCTTAAGGAAAACAAAACCACATCAAAGGGAAATAAAGGTTTATAAATAATTCTTGATGTTATTTTAAAATTTGTACTAAAATATCATCAGTACACTCTACTGGGATTCGAACCCCGCTATCCCCGTCATCAACAGTAGAGTATATTGCAAGACCGTATACCATTGTTTATCAGTAGTGTATCACTTGATAACCCTTCGATGCACAGGCTATGTGGATTACCTACTCGTCCCCTTCCTGCAGCTGGAAGTTTTATTAACGTACGGGTTTATCAAGAAACCTTTTTTATTTGGCTTTGTTTCATATGTAAATTTAAAATATAATACTAATTATGGTACAAAGTGATGTGGTGAATTTAGCCTGTCATGCTTTACTCTTTAGCTCTTTCGCATAATATATTATATAAGAATGATGCTGTCATTGTTCCTTTATACAAAGGTAAAGGAAGTACAAATGAATATAAGAGTTATAAGGCAATTAATTTGTTGAGTATTCCAGGCAAAGTTTTTGGGAGATTCTTAATTGAGAGGGTGCGTAAAAAAATTGTGGACCAAATTTTGGATGTGCAATAAAGTTTCATGCCAGTTGGAGGGTGCATAGAACAGATTTTGCATTGCAAAAATTGAATGAAAAATGTATGGCATTAAGGAAGAAAGTTTATTGTACATTTGTTGATCTGAAGAAAGTATAGGGTTGGGTGAATAGGGTTATGTTAATGAATGTCCTGATAGATTATGGTGTGGATGCATAGTTTGTAAATGCGATTATGGTGGTGTATGATGGAAGCAAATAATGTGTTAGCGTGGATGGAGCTTTGAGCGAATGGTTTGACACTGAACAGGGTGTTAAGACCTTCTGTGGAGCCATAAATAAGTGCATGGTGGATGCTTGTGAGGATGAGATTGGTGTACAAATTAACAATGTGAATGTGTTATATGCAGATGATGCCGTATTAATGTCTAAGAGGGAAAGTGACTTGCATAATCCATTATATTGTTTGAATGTGGTGACAGGCAAATTGTATCTTCGTATAAAGTCTCCAAAATTAAGGTGGTGGTTTTTGATAAGGATGGATCACGAAAGGATTGTCAACTTAGTATAAATGTAAGACTCTTAAGGCAAGAAAATTATTGTGTGTTTGGGCAGAATGTTCTGTAAAAATGGAAGGATAGATGGTTAAATTGACAGGTGGTAAATGCATATCGCAGAATAGTTGGATGTATGTGGACTATTGCAAATAACGTAGTGGTATCGAAAGAGGCAAAGATGGCAGTATATAAAAGTGTGTTAACGCCAACATTGTTTTATGAATGTGAAGCGTGGGTTTGTTAGGAGAACACAAGAGCAAGGTGAATGGGTTTGGAATGAGATATCTAAGTAATGTATGTGGAAAAACTCACGGATATAGTCAGTATTAAATGGGTGCTAAAGGAGTGTGGTTTAAAAGGTAATCCAATAAGTCAATGTGAAAGAATCGTGTTCCATTGGTTCGGGCGTGTTGATAGAATGGGTGTGGATCGAGAGACGAACTAAATCTATGAAGGTAGAGTGTGTGGATCAAAAGGAAGGGGCAAGCCATGTAAGATGTTACTAAATGTTGTATATGAATGTGTGAAAAAGAGAAACATTGAGAGTTTTAATAATACAAGAGCAGGTATGACTGTGTATGAATGTTGTTGAAGTGAAGTATAGGATGGTAATAGGCAATAGTAGGTAATTATGGAAAAGGTTAGTATAAATTAAGTACGGAGATGTTTTATTAGCTGTATGCACAGTTTATTGCCTACACCGCAATGGAATGGTGTGAATAGGTAAGTAGTCATGTATGTTTTCCCTATGGTCTTGTTTGTGGACCAATTGACAGACCAGTGCAGACTACACTTCGAAAAACCATTTGACCACATAATTTTTCTGGTACTAACGTCCCTAGAATAATTTAAACTTTAGTGTCAACGTTAAAATTTAAGACTTATATATTCCATAAATTACATATAAATAGATTAATTAAAAAAAATAATGGACAGCTTCTCGTGGAAATTGTAATAGCTCACATAGCTACTTACATCTTAACACAAAAGATTATATTTCTCTCTTTGGAGAATTACATATGCCGACCTATTTATATCCTTATCTTTCTTTCTTCCTTCCCCTTTCCTCTCCCCACCCTCATCCTCTCCTTTATATTATTACAACGCATGTCTTCCAGCTGATGTGTTTTAATCAAACTGAACATTGTCAGTCTGGCGATACCATAAGCACCGTGAATCCAACTACTGCGAGAGTGGCTTAGAACAATCATATCAGTGGGGAGGGACACAGATCGTGACGCTTTCATATTAGGGTTAAAAAGTCCGTCGGCACAAAATTCTGTAGTCAGTATACGAGGTATGCTATCAGTATGTGTCACTACAATTCAACCAGATTAACGGATTTGTTCCAACAAAATGATGCGTTTTGGTGGGCTCTGTCTGTTGATTTCAAATTACAATCCTAGTTTGTCCCCAAGAATTTGATACATATTAAAGTTGTTTGTGGAGTCATTTACATCTGGAAGGTTTCATAGTCAGACTCAGTTCACCTCAAGTGCAACTCTTATTTACATCAAATAAAGGATGACAGACACCTACCGAGACCAGAATGGAATGGGCCAGTTTCATGTGGGAAACGGGCCAATTTCTTTCGAGTTTAGGTAGATGTAATTTTACATTTAATATAAATATCGAGATATGATTTATTTTATTTATTTTAGCATTCGGTTATGGTTTTGATATTTATGTTTTCCTTTACAAATTCCACTTAATCACACAAATTAATCTAAGCCCCTTGGTATTCTTTAGATTAAAAAATTCAACTTGAAAACGGGAATCAACCCTTGACCTTTGACATAAAACTATAATGTTTTTATGCCTGAGATATCCTGGAGTTATTCCATACCAATTTCCAATTTAAAGTCTTATCCCCACTCATAGACAAACTCGTGCAACTTTCTATAGACAGATCGGGGATTTTGTCTATAGACAATCGCGGAAAAATCTCAAGGCAGTCTATCGACTTTGTCACGCGTCCGCACCTTCATGAACGACGTTGCTGCCTGTGGCATCGATGCTTGTGCGGTAATAATAATGATTACCAAAATAAAGTCAAAAGAAAACGTTGATGGACACGGAACTTTTTTATGATGGCCCTAAATTGGGAATCAATCTTCTACAAAGATTGAAACTAGAAGATGGTTTTATAAATTTTATTCCTTTAACTACTTCGGAATTCAAAACATTTATTCAGATGGTTGGAAACCAAATATCAAAAAAGGTAACGAGATTTAAAGAATTTATACCTGCTTCTCTCAGGCTGGCAAGCTGGGCTGAGACTGATTGGTTTTTGTTTATCACACGTCCACACTACGAAATGTTGCGCAACTTGTCTCAAGTTTTCCATCCTGGATGGGAGACCATATACCTGCGATTTTTGTCCATAAGGAGTTGTAGAACAACCCTGTTGCACCTCTTTTATCCATAGACAATCATGGAGCATTGTCTATAGCCACGAGCTGCACGATTTTGTATATGAGTGCAGACTTACCTTAAGAAATACGATATTTGGTTGCAACTATAACCGTACTTAACTATAATAGTTTGGATATTTTATCCATCATAAGCCCCTTTGGTCTTTGACATCACTAACAACGTATTAGTGATCTATAACAAGGCCGTACCAAGAAAAGGAATTATAGTATTCCTCCTGAATGTTTATGCAAGTAATTTATTGGAGTTTTATATATTTAACAGCACCTATAGCTCCAAGTATTGTTTAAAAATAACTTTAAACTACCTCAAGAGGGGTTCGATGTCAGAAAGACTTCTTCACATCTGTTGATGGAGGACTTCACCGTGTGCTATTATAGGTAGAGCCGCCTCCCCAACCCCCTTCCTCAAATGCCTTTCAGCATACGGCCCTGATGTATATATTACCTATTTTAAAACTAAATATAATATGTATTGACCTCACATTTTAACATTATATTTAAATACTATTATTCGTGTGTAATCTTGAGTACATCTTTAACTAAGAGCCACTAAGCAACTCTCTTGGATTCGAGGTATCGAAGAACATAACCGATATATTCTATTATTATTATTATTATTATTATTATTATTAGCACCGCATCTTACTACCCGTTCGGGCTATACGCACTTACGCTAATGTGTAATGGTAGGGTGATTGTGAGATGAAATGGAGGACCTACAGTTTAACGTGGAATCCGAACCACGGTGGAGGCCTGGCATTCCCCACATTCACAAGATGTCTTGTCAGAGGTGAAGGAAGGGTTTGGTAATCAGATAAATTTTTGCCGGGACCAAGGATTGAACCCCGGCCGCCAGCATAGAAGTCTGACACCTTACCTCTAGACCACCAGGTCACTGTTATATTCTAATTTTTAACAAAATCCTATCGAGTTTGGTCTTAAATATCCGTAATATTTCGTATATTTTGCAAGCTTGTTCAGTTACCAAACAATAATATTAATTTTATTTCGAAACACAACATAGTGTCGACAAATGAAACAAACCTCACAAATTAAACATCACAAAATGTGGATAACCACCCTCCCCCCCAAAAAAAAATTTATCAACGAATTTATTAACATAAAATCTCCATGCTATCTTGAAGGACTTACTCTATTGTTTTACGACTATATCAATATAGTTTGTGAGATGACTGAACTGTTTTTTATACTACAAGTTTTTTGATCATGCAACTTGAGACTACGCGTAATATAATAAATACATATATAATTATATACATAAACTCGCTTTGCTTGAGTTTTCATTGTAATTGGATGTAGTCCAATGCAATTCCGGAGCTGTTTTTTGACAAGTCTGACCGTTTAGCCACAAGAAACCTCCAAAGAAAGGTCCGCATCGACTTTAAAGTTGCTCCGACATTTTGAATTTATTTCGGGGATTAAAAGTTAATTTTCTTAGGTTTTTAGAATGTTCCCATCGGTTACAGGCTAGAAGCTATAAGTTTGCCAAACAAGTTTCTAGCTCATCTGGACGTTGGTAAACAATGTCAGTGAGTGAGTCAGCTATGTGGCTTTATGGTAGCATAATAATTTATATTGGTGGGTCGGAAGAAAACGGGTTGCAGAACGCAGGTTGTCCCAAACTGTCATATTCTAATATTTTTTCAACATTGTTTTTTTCTAAGTGTAAAATGGAATTGCCTGTAGGAAACGGTAAGCTCGCGGACTTAATGCCAAGCTTAAACAGTCTGGTTTTTCGGCAACGGGTAGGTTCCGGTTAGAATCCTGTCCAGGTGTACCAAGGGTGATATTTCCTAAATTATTTCCCATTCTTTTTTAAAGCAAGCTCATTTACACTAAATGCCTAAACAAATGGTGTAGTAAATCGCTTATTTCCCGGAGCATAAAAAAACAAAACCAATCATTGAGAAGGGGAGGGTCGAAACTAAAATAGCAAAATAATGTATTTTATTGGCAGTACAGTCATACATATCTAACTGTATGTACACAACTTAGGTTAAATTTGGTTTTGTTCAGTTTTGTCCAGGTTATCGTTCCAACTAATACATTATTTTGATTAAAAAAATTATTATTGATATTTGATTATAATTAAAATTAGATTCAAAATTTTTAATGTAAAATATACAATAAAAGGGTTAGTTTAAAAATATTGTAGCCACACACAGTGCTAATTTAAATTATAGTTAAATATATGTTTACTTATAGTTCAATCAGTCACTATTATTATCTTACATTTTATAACTAAAATTAATAACAAGCGTCCAAAATGTTCACCTTAAAGATATATCTCTGGAAATTCATAAGTATTAATATCTTGCTACGCTCAATAAAAAGGCTACTAACGACCTAATATATTGACCGCAGCCGAATTAGTGTAAGAGTAGGTAAATTACTAACAGTGTTTGTAAAACAGCCCCCAGAGCACCAGGCTAGGACTGACCTTCAATATCCCCATTAACGACAACCTAGGGTAACATGAGTAGGTTTTGGACCGTTTGGTCCCCGCTAGGGAGATTTTAAAATTATATTTCAAATAAGATATTCAACTCGCAAAACTTGGTCAACGTCCTTATTAATTTTGACTTGATCCAATTAAGCCACTAAGGAAGTCTCCTCCCCTAATTTTGCCGTACATCATTACCGTGAGGTGACTCTTCGTGCTCGCCCTAATTTGTCGAAGCTCGTGCTTGAAGGTAAGCTAACACTGCTACAATCTATTTTTCATAGAAAGGTTATTTATTAAGACAAACTTTTTGCGGCAAACATTGATAATATTTTACTATATTATTGGTTCTTATGTATATGTATTGATACCCCACTGCCTATAAAAAGTGACATCTTTAGATCATATGACTTGACGTATGAATACGTGAAATTAGATCTAGATACTTTTCTGCACAGTGGCAAACGTAGGCGATGATTAGTAGAATTTAAACTGGTCTAAATTTATAAGAACATGGAGAAAATAATAAACAAAGACAAGAAGAGGCGAGGCTCAGTGGAAGTGAAACTGGTCTAAATTAATAAGAACATGGAGAAAATAATATACAAAGACAAGAAGAGGTGAGGCCTAGTGAAAGTGGGAATGAACTGGTCCTAATTCAAGAACACACATTCAAATTAAGCAAAGCGAGGTTTGGTTAGAGCCAAACTTCAGGAAATCTTGTGAATCTCTCCGTCAACAAACTTGGACAGAAACTTTAGACATCCTCTACCAGTGCGGAAATGGGTGATGGTAGTTCCCATTTCCTCTGGCGATAGAATTAATTACAAAGTAAATTGAACTGATTACAAATCTTTTGCGTGAATTAGTGCCAAGCTAATGATAGTTAAAGAGTAGTTCACCGAAACACAATGTGTATATAAGCCACTTAGGTGACTCCTACGCTCTTACAAATCCTCAGCCATGGTCTGATCATCGAGTAGTTGTGTTTAAGACGATCTCTATCTCCCGTTGACCTACTTTTGTTTGGGCCCCAGAGAGGTAAAAAAGAGGTCTCCCAAGCTGTGCGAAAGCAAATTTGGGTACGAATGATTAAGAGATCCTTATAAATAATTTCCTCGGTGTTAATAATGCCATCTGTGTCCAACTATAAACAATAATAAAGCAACCTTATTGCCTCATGGTAAGTAAGTATTGGGTTACAACCCCGTCATCGCCAAACGTACCTTTCAGTTCTTGTGATTGTTTCCTCTTGCTGACATGTTATTTCAAAATTAAAATACTAACAAAACTAATTAACATGGTAATTAAAAAAAACCATAGCATTTATGTTTTCGTTGCATACATAAAGATACCCGCATCGGTGTATGTATATTTTAAGGCATTTAATTTTGCTGCGATGGACAGAAAGGTCAAGGTTCAAATTTATGATGAGTGCACTGGGCGGGGTTTCCCTTATATTTTTCATGGTGTTATTTACATTCTCTCTTTTCATTAACAAAGGTAAATTTCCTTTCAAATACCTTGATTACCTTAAATTAATTAGTCAATTGTTCATATGATTATCGTATTAATAATTAATTAATATTTAGCACTACGTCTTACTACCCGTTCGGGTTATACGCTTTAAGTACTAATTACGCTAATGGATTGGGAATTGAGAAGGTTGAATTAGAGGAAGTGAACCCGCATTTGCGTGGAGGGAGGGTGGAAAACCATTTAGGAAAAACCACCCCAGTTCACCCGACCGAGATTCGAACCTCGATCTCCCCGTCCTCGGCAGTCGAGCTCAACACGACTCGCCCATTAGCCAACTACGCCACCGAGGCGGGTATCGTATTAATAAAATCATCACGTGCATACATATTAACAAAGATATAAATTGTAATAAATATTGAGTAAGAACAAGTAATAGTATGATAAACGTTTTAATACTACATTTTTGTTTCTCTATTCCAGTATGTTTTAATTAAAAAAACCAAACAAGAAACACCTTACAGAAAATATTACTTTATAGACGAAAAATAAATTTAGAAAATGATATTAAAGTTAGAGAGTTGCTATTTATTTTTGCACCTTGTATCAATGATAACCTTCCAGATTATGCGCAAATTTGCATTAATAGGCTGGGCAAGGTAAGAATACATAAAGTCAAATGCACCTGAATAATTGCGTAGAGAGAGAGAGAGTGGGAAATTGTCTAGAAAAAAACCCTTCAGGATACCCAACCAGCATTCAAACACCGAGCTACACATCATCGACGAAACGTACCAAAATAGACTAGCTTCTTTGTCTGCGTGACTACCATTGCGTGTGCGAAATAATACTACATTTTTATTTAATAAATTCATAAACCTAGACACTTGTTAACCTTGCCCGTTTCCATCATTTGACGTAACTCATAAGATAAGGTCATAATGTAATCCTTCAAGGAAAGGCGGTCGCTATTCGGGGTAGGTGGAGTGTACGTTAATTTCGTTAAAATAAAGGAGAGTTGTAAATAAAATACCACACCGATACCTAGTGCAATGTTGCGAGTATAAACGTGGTAAAAAAAATGAATAAAACAACAGTAAAACACCAAAATTCTAAATTTAAATACTTTCACTGAGTTTTCTAAATATAAGGAGCAAACAATTAAATATTCTGCTTCCAGCATTCAAACATTTAACGTGTTCTTTATGTTATAAAAGATAATTAAAATGTTATGAAAGAAGGATCGAGAAGTAAGATGTTGAAGGAAATAAAAAAAAGAAGATAAAGAGCCTGAAAAACTAATAAAAATAGAGAGGAACGCCAAGGAAGGGGTTAAGGGGTAAGCCAAAGGGGATAAATCCTCATCTAACGTGAGACTAGGACTTGTTATATCCGACAGTGAATCTCGAAATGTAAGATCTGTCAAAGCAGCTGACAAAAGAGCCTTTTATGGTGTGTGTGTGTGTCTCGAGGCAGGAAACCGTTTGTCGCCCGTTTCGTACAGAAGGCTCGACTTCGCAGAGTTGAAATAGGACAGCTGCTGTTCGGATATTAAATCTCGACAAACGTAAGCCCATCTAGAGTTGGATTGATAGATGAACAACCTTATCTGATAGCTCAATAAGTTACAAACACGCGTTGGTGTGCACTTAGACTGAACGTCAACTAATATGGTCTGGTTTGTTGTTGACAGGGATGTCGGGGTTTGAATCCGGGTGTACTAAGAGTGTTTTTTCCTAGTTGTTTCCCACTTTCCCTATAAATGTGCTACATTTCCTCTATATTCTACCTTTCTCTTACTCTATTAGTGTAGTTAAAAGTGGATAGCCCATATGGGTGAGAAAACGCTACAGACCAAATCTGTGGGCTAACCTTATGTTTACGATGGTTATAGTTCGCAGCCGACAAAGTTGATCGTGGGTTTTGCGTTTACATTTGTATATCCTTCCCTATCTCCTAAATACGGGTTGCTATGGGCCGAGCTTATAGTATAGTTTTAGAAGTCAACCAATTTCCCGGTATCCCGAATTACAAGCAGTTTAGTTCGAATGAAAGATTTGACTGCCATCTGAATATCTACTATATAATATAATACTCTTAGTGATGTTTTAACGGGGGTTAAGGGGCATGGCCTACCCTCCTGTAAATAATTTACCCCCTTGCCTTTGGGAAATAAATTTGTTTCCTCTAAATTTAGCTTCTAGGGAAATCCAAATTTATAAAAAATATCAGGGAGAGGAGCACTAAAAATAGCTTCTAGGGACCACTAATTTTTCTCAAATTTATAGGCGAGGGTCATTATAAATAGCTTCCAAAGGCACCATATTTTCAGATATTTGTTAGGAGAAACCCAAAATAAAATTACATTTAGAAGCATCCAATCTTTATAAATTGGCTTGCGAAAGACCATTTCAAATAGTTTTTAGTGGCATACACATTTAAAAAAAAAGCTGGTGAAGGATACCTCCAAAGAATTTCCAAGGGTATTTAGATTTCAAACATTTTCAACCCCCCTTTGACTTGAGTAAGTAGAGGGGGGATACTCAAAATTTATATTTTTTGTTGGTTGCTCCCACTAAACTAATATAGGTTATGTTAAATTATAAAATTCATCATTTAACCTAACCTACATGTATTTATGTAGTGAGCAATGTTTATCAATCACAAACCCTATGGAAGCATAATTGCACTAGAAGAATAGGGATGTTAGAATTTAGGGTATCTGGAGGAAACTTAACTGAATCTGCTTAGAAAGGGAATGGAAAATAATTGTAGAACAAACGACTCTAATGACATCAAGCCGAAATTTGAAGCCCAACTTGCACATCACCGGCAAACCAGGAGAGACGAAACAGACTACTTTGTCCGCGCTAACACCAGTACGTGTCACAAACAAGTGATACTTGACGCTATTCTGTGAAAAGTTTGTTGGTAGGGGTCAGTTTTCCTCTTCTCTTTGTAAACATACCTGCGGTGGAGAGTAATGGCGGATGTAGCTTGTGCGACTATTTTGCATGTTTTATTATCGCAGGGAAGACCATGCATGTTGAAACAGTTGGATAGCTCACAGTACCACTGTTTCAAATTAACATCACTTCAGCAGGTTCAGCGAGCACGCAGAACAAACAATTATTCATCTAGCCGCAGTTAAAGTGGTTGGCCATGAGTCTAGAAGACCCCGGTTAGATCTCAATTAGTTTTTTTTAGCACCACGTCTTACTACCAATTCGGGTTTTGCTATTTACGATAGTGGGTTAATGATGAGAAAGGTTAATTTAAGAGGAAGTGTACCTGCATTTATTTGTAGACAGTGAGGAAAACCATTTATGGAAAACCACCCTCATTACACCCGACCAGTATCGAACCATGATCTCTCCATAATCGCCAGTCTAGTCCATCACAAGAGTAGATAGTGCCTTAGACCATGCGACCACCTAAGCGGTTCTAAGTTGTATTAATGAATATATTTACCATTGTGTAAACGAGTCCGTCTTGCAATCCAATTGGTATGTATCTAGGCTCTAAATCTGTAGTTTTAGGTGTATTATCTTAGTTTAAGCTAGTTTGTATATTGTGTGCTGATATAATTTGGTTTTATAAAGGAGACAAGAGTTGAGGAAAGGGAGAGGGGGAATATTGACACAAAGGACCAGTTTCATATGCGAAACTGGCCCATTCTAATCGAGTTTAGGCAGCTGTATTGTATTTAGTAGAGCGCAGCACTTGAGGAGTACCAAGTCTGACTATCAAACTGGCCCTAAGCAGACATCACTAAGCTTTATAAGATCAGTTTTTGGAATGTTTATTGAAAACTGTCCTTTCTGCTACACTATTTTGAGAGGTGTGGAATGCATCAAGTAACCTTGGTCAATGTTGAATTTTGAACATTTAATTTATTTAATTATTCTATTATTTATATAATTATAATATAGTTAATGCCATAGTATACATTAATTGTTTCAATTCACACCCTTACTATCATACGCATAACCAGCTATTAGTTTTGTCAGTTATTTTTATTATTATGTTTAACACAAAGATGAGTAAATACTTAATCTAAGGGTTATGGATAAAAGGTGATTTCGGAGAAAGTGCACCCTCAATAGCGTGGAATAGACCTGGATAAAATACTGAAAAATAACAAGTGGAACACCAGGCCAAAATTCGATTCTCGACCTCCCTTTAGTGAAAATACCATTTATTATGAACTTGGTGCCATAGACTACTTGACCACCAGTTACTCGATCATCTGTCATTGACTTAGATCATAGGGATACATGAGGAGGGGGTGATTTTAAATATAATGCCCTAGCTTTTGATTGGTGAGAGGATTTAAATGCACAATGTAATCGAATCTTTGGCACCTCAGGCCAGAGACAATCGTGCTGATAGTTAGACCTTCCAAATTACAATTATATTATAACTTTTTGTCTACCTAGCATAACATTTTTCGAAAGAAAATTATTCGATTTTTAACTAATTTATTTTGCACAGCAAACAACCGTATCAAGTTTTTTTAAGATTTGGCATAAAAAAGTTACCCACTTCGGTGGCCACGGGGTCTAAGGCGCTACTTTCACAGTAGATTAGACTGCCGATGACGGGGATATCGAAGTTAGAATATCGGTTGGGTGTACCGAGGGTTTTTAACAAATTGATTTTTCCATTTTACCTCTACGAAAATATGGGTACACTTCATCTAAATATAGCCTTTTTAATCCCTTAAGCCATTGGCGTAATGAATACATAGGAGTATAACCCGAACGGGTAGTAAGGTGCGGTGCTAAAAAAAAGTTTACATATTATAGACTAATATTTCACAAACACAAACAAACAAATGTTCCAATTATTTTATATAACATTATTTCAGGGTTTCAAAACTTCTCTGAGGCCCAGTCTACAACCAGTCGTAATTATCACTCATAATACTGTCTGTTTCCAATCGCTAGTACGCATGTCGGAACTGTTGGAGGGAGATGAACCTTGCCCATCTCTTGCATTTATGGGGTAGCTTTATGTTTACCGATATTTTATTGTAGATAGTCTTTGTTTAATCAGTAAACAAACACTGCACGTCTTTCGAGTACGCGTTCGACTGGTTGCAGATCGGGTCAACACGTGGAATCCAAATGCGATCCTTAAGCCCGCAAGTGAACTTTCCACGAAGACCAACGAGGGCCTTAATTTCTTTTTGACCTTTCCTACAACCCAGAGAATCGCATTCGTGTGGGTGTGGCTTTTTTTTTAGCACCACGTCTTACTACCCGTTCGGGTTATTCGCTTATGTACTAATTGAGCTAATTGTTTTAGGGATGAGGAAGTTTACATTTATAGGAAGTGTACCCGTATTTCCATAGAGGGAAAGTGGAAAACCAATTTATAAAAAAAAACTCTACGTATACCCGATCCTATTTGAACCTCAATCTCCCCGTCACCAGCAGTCTGGTCTAATGTAAGAGTAGCGACTTTGACCACACGGTCACCGAAACGGGTTGGTGAGGCTTTAAGTAGGGAGGGGCCGAGTTTGTCTTAGAGAACATACATGCACCCATGGTTTGGGTGACTTTTGCGTGTGTCCCATTGGGGCTACCAATGAAAATGGGGACAGCAGGTGTGTGTGTTCGGTCGGACGGCAGGAGGACTATGGATCGCAATCAAAAACTTGATTTTTTACCACATTATACAAACATTTTGATTTTAGTTTTTTCTCTTGAATGTGGGTTTTGTTACGGATTATTATAGGCAGAAAAGTTAATTTGGTCCAAAGAGCAAATTTAATCATTCTAGCTGGAGATTTTTAATAGGTGTTAAAGGGGGGAGGTGGTGGAAGGTGTAAAAAGTCTTAAAGAGGTGTTACATTTAAAAATTTTGAAGGATAGAACTTGAATTTATTTGAATTTGTTCTATAAAAAATTGTGGATATCATTTTCTTTACCAGTATGAAAGTTATTTACTTACATTTCCAATAGTACTTATTGTACTGCGTCTCCCTACTCATCCGGACTATCCGCATTAAGCTAGACCCAAGAGGTAGGGATGAGTAAGGTAGAACTTAGAATAAATCTACCTGCATTTCGTGTAGGGACATTGGGAAGTCCATTTCAGAAGAGAAAAAAAAATCTCTCAGTACTACCAATTGGGATTCGAGCCTTGACCTCTCCGTCTCCATAAAACCCAACTAAGAATCTCGAAGCTTAGTCCGCGTGCCCACTGATCGACGTTGAATTGAAATTATATCTTAGAAATAATTTATGTTTTTAGTTTACTTATATAGTTTAACAAACATATTTTTAAGCCATTATAGAATATAATAAGAACTTAATATACTAGTTTATTTACATTGCATTTATGTACACACAAACATATGTTTAAAACATTATGGAATATATTAAGAGCGCATATTATATTATTTACCATTTAATTTCTGTATACTACCACAAAATATTTAAATAGAGTTACATAATCTGAGCTACGAAATATCTGCGTTTGCCAGCGCCTGAGAATTAATTCACTGAAGCTTCAACTAAACAGGCACTCTAGTTGCGAGTATTGTAATATCGTGCGATATGCAGACTATGTTTTTGAATAAATACCAGCCACGTGCATCAAGCGATATATATACAAATAGATATCAAGAACCATGCTTGTGATATACATAATATTAAGCTTTCTAGAGAAGCATTGGCTTTGGGAACACTTTTTTCAAAAGGTGGCCTGTATTATTTGTATGGAGTTTAAGGTATTTTATTTAATTAATTAATTATTTATTTTAATTAAAGCACCCATTATTTGTAAGTAAAAATAAAGATTATACTATTTATTGTGAGAAAATTTATTTTGTTTATTTTCATCACTTCACCCAGATCAAACATTTATGTTTATTAAAGAATTAGTTTCTAGAAAATGACTTTGAAGCGCGTGAAAAACCCACTTTTACTGAGATATTATATTTTAACTAAGTAAATTAAATACGAGGACACTAGTTATAATTAATGTGTATAATTTAATTATTCGTTAAATAATTGATAGCAGATGTCTATGGGGGCCTTGAATCTCACCCAAAAGACTATTAACTTAATTAACTCCAACCAGGCAAACTTTTACTTTTAAATTTGTGATTCCCAACCCCACTCCCCTCTACCTTAATTCTGGTAAATGCTGCTAATTTAATCAAACTTTTCCCTCTTCGTTCTGTGCCCTTAGATTATTTAGCGCAAGCTGTAAACAGCCCTAACGGACATTCAGATGCATGGCACTAAAAAAACCAATTGACTTTTTCGTACAAGGTAGTGTCTTGGTAGTTAAATAAAATTGATTCATTTAATATAAAAGATTTGTTTGGTTTTTAAACCAGCACAAAAATTGTTGGAGTCAACAAATTTAAAAACAGAAACTTGTCAATTGATTTTATTAAATACAAATGTACAAATATTGTAATATATCTGACAGCAATGTTTTATCCTAATCTTTAAGTATTGACTGCCCACGTGTTAAATAAAATCCATTTTTAAAGTAAATAGAGTAATTTATTTTTAAGCTGAACTAATTTATTTAGATAAATAATTAAATAAGTGATAGCTGTTCTTTAGCAAATATTTTATTATATTTTCAAATTTTATTTTAAAATGGTTATTGATGCTAAATAATAATAAAGTATTTTTCCACAGATTGAATATACCAGAAGATATTTAATACCGACTAACATGTAAGCCTCAAGGAGATTTTTTTCTTTTTTGAGAATTTTAACATTTTAAATTAGAACACTTTTCAAAATAAAAACATTTAATATTTTAGTAAGTATTGTGCCGCTTTTATTTTGTCGATCGCCGAGTCTCCCGTTTGGGTTAATACGCTTATACACTAATTACTACAATGTGTTAAGGATGAAAAAGGTTGTATTAAGAGAAAGAGTACAAGTATTTGCGTGGAGGGAGATTGTAAAAACATTTTGGTAAATCAGAATTCAGTATATCCGACCAGGATTCGATTCCCGATATCCCCGCCATTGGCAGTCCAGTATATTGCGAGAGTATGATGCCTTAGAATATTTGACCACCAAAGCAGGCTTATTCCTCTTAATGCCCGTCCAGAGTACTAGTATATTTACGTTGGTAGGGTAGGATAAGGACGGTAGAATCTAGAGAATTAACGAGAGCGGGACCCGCTTCGGTGGCCGCGTGGTCAAACGTGCTACTCCCGTGTTGGACTAGACTGCCGAATACAGGGAGATAAAGGTTTGATCTCGGTCGGGTTCACTGAGGGTGGTTTTCCTAAATGGTTTTACACTCTACTTCCACGCAAGTGCGGGTGTATTTATTCTCAATTAAACCTTACAAATCCCTAAGACATTGGTGTAATTAATATAAAGGAGTATAGCTCAAATATGTGGTAAGACATGGTGTTAAAAAAAAATTGTGGAAAAATATTAAGAAAAACCACCTCAGTACATTTGGCCCAGAATTTCAACCTCAAACTTTCAGTCACCGGAAAAACAAACTATGTATTTGACAGCGTGGCCACCGGTACGGTTAACTGTTTGACCTATTATTCGATAAGAAATATTACCTAGAGATACAGTTTCGCAGAAAGACAATTTAGGGGAAAATAGAACCAACAACTATATAAGTAAACCTTTCATATTTATTGTGGAATCAGTTAATTAAATAACACATTTCTGAGCAACTAAAATAAGTTAGTTAATATTTTGGGAACACGCAAATACACAAAAAATATACACGTCAATTTAGTACAGCAAAGAAATACTTATAAAGAAGACAGACAAAAAATTATTAAATAAAAAAAATTATAATCTCATCTGTTACAACTGCCAAGCAAAAAATTTGCCGAAATTAGTCTTCCAAGTCACTCACTGTCGGCCATGCACTACTCTGAAAGCCTTCTGTGTTGGGTGTGTATGGAAGATACAAACCATGGCCTTCCAAAATATGTACATCTATTCCCAGGGCAACTTCGGGGAACCAACAATTCTGTGGGAATCCGAGATTTTAAATTTCTAATCGAATTCAAATTGAATGTTCTAAAATGAGGTGAAACTATTATTTGTCAAACAATAACATTTTATTTCATGCGTCAGTTCGTTACACCTTTAATACTTTTGGGAGTGTATCATGCGCAGTGGACCGGGGTTCAAACATTATGCTCAATGTAGCATTTTAAATATGTCGTGGTGATAGAAGAATTATTTTCCGTTGAACTTTTTTTTAATTCTCCTGACTTTTTGCCGCTAGTTTCTGTACATAGTTTGTAACTGCCCTGTAAATTAACTGGACGCACATTCCCTTTACCCTGAAAGATAGCAAACTTAACTTACACATTTCCACTAAGGTGTAGCCTAAACGATAGAGCCTATATTGGTGACCTTGCGGTCCAGGGGTAAGGTGTCATATCCGGAGTTCAATCCTCGGTCCTGGCACAGATTTATCTGATTGCCAAACCCTTCCTTTACCTCTGACCAGACGTGTATTAATCACAACTTGTGAATGTGTAGGATACCAGGCCTCCACCGTGGTTCGGATCTCACGTTAAACTGCAGGTCTTCCATTTCATCTCACTATCGCCCTACCATTATACATTAGTGTGAGTGCGTATAACCCGAACGGGTAGTAAGACTTTGTGATAATAGTAATAATAATAATAATAATAATAATAATAATGCCCATAGTGTATTCTGCCAAGGAAAACCTGCTTGCTACACTTCAAGATCAAGGGAGTGCACATTTCAATATATAGATGATCTAATATTATATAGCTAGTGTCGATTTTTGTAACGTACCTTCGCAGGCTTACGTAGTGACTACAAGCATTTTATTTGCGTTTATAATTATATTTGCTTTGCTTGGTAACTACTTTATTACTAATCTCACATCTTAAATTGCTATGTAAACTACAACTCTACAAATAACTACTCACTCACTATGGAGTTAATTTACACATGACGTGAAAAAAAGGTCTACTGATGGCTTAGTGTGAAAATTCTTGATAAATTAAGGTTAATAGCTTATTCACCGCTCCACAAAAATCGTACAGTCTCGCCATTTAGGCCTTTTCCAAATTTTCTTGATTCCTATTCTCCCCTAACTATATAAATCTTGTTCTCACAATGCAAGCCTCCACCGTCGGAGGTCTTTAACAAGGCACAAACCAGATATGACATCCTGACCTGCTTAGAGTGTTTTGATATTTTAAAACTTAATAAGAAATAATTAGGTAAAACCCGCTTTGGTGGCCGCATGATCTAATGCGCCACTCCCACAGTAGATTAGACTGCCGATGACAGAGAGATCGATGTTAGAACCTCCATCTGTTGTAGTGAGGTTTCATACCAAATGGTTTTCCACTCTCCCTCCACGAAAATGTGGATAAATTCTTTGAAATATAGCCTTCCTAATCCCTAAAACCACTAGTGTAATTATTACATAAGCGTATAACTTGAATGGGTAGTAAGACGTAGTGCTAAAATAAATAAGTAAGCTGCATAATTAGAAGAAATGTATAAAATATGTTTGCGTTATTTATTTTTCTCTCTCAAATTGTACCAACTAGTTTATAAGCCTGTCTGCTACGGGCTGATAATGGAAATATTAACCAATCTAACAAAACCTAACGTTGGGAGGTACAAAAATAATGATTTTCGTGAAACGGTGAATAAATTATGTCCTCGAAAATAGTTTAGAGTTCTTAAACAATTTATCAGCAAATAAAGTAGAATATGAACAGTTAAAATGACTGTTGAGCGAACTTACAATACAAGCATTAATGATTCAGAGAAAATTTATTTGTAAATGTATGATTGTATGTATGTTTTTTTTAAAGAGTGATGAGTTGATAAACTAGTATAGCGTTGCCGGTTGCATTTTAATCCATAATTAGCAAATACTATTATTAGTATTCCGTCATGATTGACTCACAGATGAGTATGCAGCAACCACAATTCAGCTTCACCTTTCTTCTCCCTCCCCCCTCAAAAGGCGCCACTGAAAAATTACGTTAAAAATTTGTACCAGGGCTCAAAATCAAAGAAAAGGTAAATAAAATGTATCAAATATTGATTAAACAAGTAAATTAAATAATACAAGTTTGGATGTTTTATATGAAAAGTCACTTTAACACCAGAACACATTTTTTGATACACAAAATAATATTTTTCTAACAGAAATCACTCACTATAAAATGTATCTAAATTGATATTGGTTAGCGTTCTTGATTAAATTCAAATGTTTTAGATATTATCAAAGTGATTGTGTTTAGTAGAAAAATTCCTCCCCTAACTACTTCCATCATCTTGTATTTTGCAGGTATGTGAGGGTAAGGGTTCCTCGGCTGACAGAACGCAACAAAGATAACTGAGGGAAAAAGGGTTTTTTGGCCCTCATGTTTATTATTTCCACGTCCCAATCCTTTACTAATTCGCTCATTTTTCCTTGCATCTTCAATCATCTTAGCTTTCTTTTAGTTCATTTTCCTTTCATTATTCTAAAGTTTATATTTGCGTTTATGTCAACACAGCTTTAAATCCTAATAATAATCCGAAAAATGGCTAATCATTGTCACATATTTTATTAATATTACACTTTACTTGACTATAAATACACATAAAAACACTAGCTGATGGTGAAAGTGAATGCATATTTGTGACACTTATAGAAAGACTTAGCAATCAGTAATTTTATTTAAGATTTCAGAAGTTTAAGTAAACTTGAATAATAATTCAAGAATTGCTGTTTTTTAAATTTAAGAACATTCTCCTTTTATGTCTAGAATAAAGTAAAATATTTTCTGAAACACAAATAATCTTCATCTTAGCTAAGTCGTCTAAATTTAGGTTTTCCCTCCTACAGTGATGAAATGACGGCCAGTGATTGTTCTAGGGTTAGGTTTGTTCGTAGATCATGTGATGATTCATAAAGTGCATGTTAAGTAATTAAGACTTCTATAAGCACGATGGAAGTATAAAAATGGGTTAGAATGTAATTGAAGGACAATTATGGGATTAAATATAGCTTTTAAAAGGGGGAAAGATTATGGGACCCATAGCAAAACTTCTTTATATAATTACATAATCTAATAAAACACCCGTCCTAACGTCACACCATAATAGATTTCACCCTATCAGGTATATAGGTTGATATAGATATTCAGCCATAGGGGTGGGGGTGGGGGCTTGCTAAGGTCAGATAATAGGGAATATGAGTTTAAAGCTAATGTTTTTGAAGTTTTTATAGCAAAACATTTTTTTTCCAAACTAAATGAAATATTGCTACAGTATATTATTATTAGCACCGCGTCTTTACTACCCGTTCGGGTTATACGCACTTACGCTAATGTGTAATGCTAGGGTGATTGTGAGATGAAATGGAGGACCTACAGTTTAACGTTGAATCCGAACCACGTTGGAGGCCTGGCATTCCCCACATTCATAAAATGTCTTGTCAGAGGTGAATGAAGGGTTTGGTAATCAGATAAATCTGTGCCGGGACCTAGGATTGAACCCCAGACCCCGAACATAGAAGTCCGACACCTTACCCCTAGACCAGCAGGTCACCAATTGCTATAGTATAGTATATTATTATTATTATTATTATTAGCACCGCGTCTTACTACCCGTTCGGGTTCTACGCACTTACGCTAATGTGTAATGGTAGGGTGATTGTGAGATGAAATGGAGGACCTACAGTTTAACGTGGAATCCGAACCACGGTGGAGGCCTGGCATTCCTCACATTCACAAGATGTCTTGTCAGAGGTGAAGGAAGGGTTTGGTAATCAGATAAATCTTTGCCGGGACCGAGGATTGAAACACGGCCGCCAGCATAGAAGTCTGACACCTTACCCCTAGACCACCAGGTCACCAATTGCTACAGTATAAATATAAAGTTTAATTTTCTTCGTATGGTGATATAAATTGTATTTTTTTCAGCACTATATTTTACTACCTATTCAGTTTGTAGGTATATGATTTGTACTAACTACGCTGGTGAGGTATAGCTGAGGAAGCTTGAATTTAGATTAAGTGTACCCGCATTTGGGTAGAGGAAGAGTGAAAAACCCTTTTGTGGAAAACCATTTTGTAAGAAACCACCCTCAGTACACCCAACTGAGATTTGAACCCCGATCTCCCTGTCATCGGTATTCTAGTTTAACACGAGAATTACGCCTTAGACAATGTGACCAGTGAAGCGGATAGTAATTGTTGAATATCTCTCATAAGCACAGCGATAGCTGAGAAGTTTTTTAAATGAAAATAAAAAGTTGTCATTAAATTACAGGACACCCTTGGTAAATATTCAACAACTGTTGAAATCACTACGTGAAGAAAATTGAACTAAGTTACTACTGACACAATATTTATTTTATTTTGACAAAAAAGTTTTGCTATAAAAACTGCAAAAACATTGCTCTTAAGTCACGCTCTCTATCTCCTAACCTTAAGTTGCTGAGAATGTGAAATGTTATGTACATTTTTAATGGAATTAGTTTTCTTTTTTATTATGTAATCTCTTCGTATAAGTCCTAAGTAATTACATAATACTGTACTTATATAAAACCTTTATTAATGTAATTAAATTTGGTCCTTACCAGTAGGCACTCAGAAAAAATAGTTTGTCTCGTCTAGTCTGCTTTATTGCAGACTAGAAGGTTAGGATTCGTATCCCAGCCGGGTGTACTGATACGGTGTTTCTTAAATGGCTTCCCACTTTTCCTCCGGGTGTACATGTGTGTACATTTCCTCTCAAATATATATTCTTCATCCATAAGCCACTAATGTAATTATAACCTTCACTGGTGATCTACAACATAGCTATAAGTAACGGAATTTTAATAAACAATACTCAAAGCATTATCACATTAAGGTTGAACGTGGACGCAAGAAAAGGTTAGTGTTTTTTACAATTTGGATAGCAAAAACTTATATCAGAACAGATCAAATTTTGTTTCAATACAAATATAGAGTTTAATTTTTTTCAATTGGAGACCCCAACAATTCTTGAATATCTGCTAAGGCTGTTCTGGAATTCAATGACAACTTTTTCTCTTCATTTAAAAAGTTTCTCATCAAATGCGTCTATGCTCATTACAGATATTCAAAAACTGTTGTATAAGCATGTGAAGAAAGTTAAACTTTATGTTTGTACTGAAGCAATATTTTATTTATTTTTGCCAAAATAATGTGTTTTTTTGGCGGGGGAGGGGGGGACCTGTGAAAACACTGGCCTTTTCTCTTCCTTAAATAGCAAATACAAGCTTTCAGTTTAGATTTAAATGCGATACCTATCAAACTATACAACTTAAAGCTGCTTTTAAGAATTCGGGTCATGAAATAGACCAATAAAATTAATTATTGTAGTTTTATAAATTAACCAGATTCGGTGGCCTCATGGTCTAACGCGCTACCCTCACAGTGGACTACACTTCCAATGATGAGAAGACTGAAGTTCGAATTTCGGTCGGGTGTTCTTAGGGTGGTTTTTGAAAAATTGTTTTCTTCAACTCTCCCGCTACGCAAATTCCTGTAAACTTACTCTATAAACACAGCCTTCCAAATTCCTAAAACCATTAGCGTAATTAATAAATAAGAGTATAACGAGAACGGGTAGTAAGACGTGGTACTCTATCTATATATATATATATATCTATATATATATATATATAACTTGTTTTCGTTCCAAAAGTATGATCAATATCAATACAATCAGGAAAAGACTTAAGTCAGATTAATGTATTGTTTATTATCCTTTTAAGGCAGCTAATTTAATTCTAACCATTAAATATTATTATACATTTATTTGTGACTAGCAGCTAAAATGTTAAGAATAACAAAATACTACTTATTTTAAAAATCAGTAAATACGGAAAACTACATTCAGTTTACTATGCCTAGTATTAAACCAAACCAAATTCTGATATCTTGGATCAGAGCTCTAAGTCCAAATCTCAATAAGCCTGCCAGTTTGTCTAATATGTTTTTTTATTCAGCACCACGTCTTATTACCCGTTCGGGTTATACGATTTTGTCTAGTAATACAATCTCTAATTTTTACTAATGGTTTCACAGGCGATTGACATGAGATATGTCATTAGCACCCAAGAGTCTCTAGAGTCTAGACCGTTCTTTCGGTGAACTAAAAGTCCTTCGTGACCAACATACTTTCCCAACACGATAGTACAAACATTCCCAACCCCATTTGGATTAGAACCAAGGTCTCTCATAAGGGAGTGAACAACGTCTGATGATAAATACATAAACGTTCATTGTCAGGGTTGAGACTTATTCAAATTAAGCTATAATTTATAATTTGAGTTGTATAGTTGAAAATGTTGGCGCTCGAGTTAATATATGATTATTACGAGAACTTCAAAAGGAAAATGACGACACGGTGCGGGTAGCCGAATGGTCTAGGGCGTTAGGATCGCGATGCAATTGGTCACAACACTTTTAAATTAACTTTAAATAAGAATAATCATTTGACATTAATAGCAGACTTGGGGGCCGATAAATGTTATACCTAGGTATGGGGACCAACTTAAACTACGAACATAGAATGTGTATTTTTTTATTAATCAAATTCCAACACATTAAGTCAGATATGGCATAATTATGTTAGGAAGTAACTTTTAGAAAAGAAAAACTTTTTATGACAAAATTGATAAAATTTTACTTTGATATTAGTTTCGTTTTATGAGTGTAGTTATTATTCCATGCACAGTTAAAAAAAGTAGTTTTTTAATAAAACTTAATCAGAAGTGCTACTACTCCGTCAGCGAGTTGTTGACATCTCACCTGCTTTCAAGGAATCTATAACTCAGAATATACAAAACAAAAATTTTACCAGTCGTTCTTCGTGAGTATATAACGTGGTCTCTTACCTCTCATGACAAAAACAAATTTAGGGTGTTCGAAAACAAGATGCTTATAAAGATATTTGGTCCAAAGAGGAATGAATATATCGGGGAGGGAAGGAGGCTACAAAATGATAAGTTGCATACTCTGTACTCATCACAATGCATTGTTAGGATAATAAAGTCTCGTAGATTGCAATGGGCAGGACATGCAGCGTGAATGGGAGAATTTAAAACCGTGTTCAGAGTACTGACTACAAACCCAATGGGAAGAAGCCATAGGGAAGACCTCTATTCAGATGAGAGAATAGCATTAGAATGGACCTAAAAGGTTTTGGGTGTAATGAGGTGGACTGGATAAAACTATCTCAAGATAGGAATAAGGTGTAATGAGGTGGACTGGATAGGACTAACTCATGATAAGGAGAGGGTGTAATGAGATGGACTGGATATAACTAGCTCATGATAGCGATAAGTGTCGTATTTTTTTAGGTGTGGTAATTATTTTTCGGTCTAGGGGTAAGGTGTCAGACTTCTGTGCTGGCGGCCGGGGTTCAATCCTCGGTCACGGCAAAGATTTATCTGATTACCAAACACTTCCTCACCTCTGACAAGACATCTTGTGAATGTGGGGAATGCCAGGCCTCCACCGTGGTTCGGATTCCACGTTAAGCTGTAGGTCCTTCATTTCATCTCACAATCACCCTACCATTACACATTAGCGTAAGTGCGTATAATCCGAACGGGTAGTAAGACGCGGTGCTAATACTAATAATAATACTAATACTAATAATAATAATAAACTTTCGAATTCCTAATGTCATATAGTAGTTAATTCATTTAATTGTTTTTAATTTTTTTAATTGTCAGATAATAATAAAATCCTATTACACTAGCACGTCTTGGCTTAAGTATCTTGGAATTTATTTCCAGTATATCACCTATTTATCACTGTAATATATTTTCTTTCACTAGATAGGGATATAATATCTGTCGGTTTGGCTGTTGTGGTTGTATTGTAATTAACTCGGATAAGTTGATAATAGATGACATAATAAAACAAATTCATAGAATTTTAAACATCTAAAATAAAGTTTTTCAAGAAACAAGCCCCCACTGGAATTCTTTTATTGGTACATTCACCTTCAAGGTCATTAACTACTTATTCTAAGGAGCAAAGATTGGGAGGGTATTCTAAAGGAGATGCGCCCACGTCAGCTTAGATGGGACGAGGGGAAAACCCACAAGGGTATATTAAATGTGGAGAATATAGGGCGAGTGCCTATGACCGAGTACCAAACCTCATACTCTATGTTAGAGGTGAGCCTGACGTCCTCGACATCATGACCACCAATGTGGATATCAATAAAAACAACTTTTTTTTAAACTGTCATTTCTCTGTCTATAACAAAGATTGCTTGGTTTTTCAAATTCCTGTATTTTAAGTCAAAAATAAAGTTACACTATATTGGCAGAATTTTCCATCCACATTTTGTTAGCAATATTTCATTTTCTAAAGGCTTTAAAGAGCGTTTTGACTCATTTTAAAAATTGTATTTGTTTGTTGGGAAATCTTTTTTGCTCTCTATATCCACACGTTTTTGCTCTAAGCATTATTGGGCACCTTCCTTGACATTTTTACTGCTATAAAATAGCTTAGCATGTTTATTAAAGTTTTACTATACAACCATCAAAACTTCAATAAGTATGATATTTTTACAAACCTATACAATGTTAAGATAAGTTCCCTAACAATGTTTGTTTTAGAGCAACATGTTATTAATCTGGAAATCATTATATAGTTAGCCGCCTAGGTGACGTAGTTGGGTAACGCACTTGTCGTGTTGAGTTCGACTGCTGAGGACGGGGAGATCGAGATTCGAATCTCGGTCGGGTGAATTGGGAGTGGTTTTTCCTAAATGGTTTTCCACTCTCCCTCCACGCAAATGCGGGTTCACTTCCTCTAATTAAACCTTCCCAATCCATTAGCGTAATTAGTACTTAAAGCGTATAACCCGAACGGGTAGTAAGACGCGGTGCTAAATATTATTATTATATAGTTTTTATTTTTATAATCCAATAAAAATAAAGTGTAAAATCGGGAACCTTATTTTACCAAGTATGTAATAAACTACCTCTTAGACCCCCTAATTTTAGTTAATTTAAGTCGTGGGATTATTTAGAACTTAATTTTGAAATTTAATAGAAGCCTACCTGAAGTAATAAATTAATTAATTACGACCAAATAAACCTGTTTGCAACTCAATCGCAAAATTTTAAAACACATATATATATATATATATATATATATATATATATGTGTGTGTGTTAAAAAAATATATATGTGTGTGTGTTAAAAAATATATATATATGTGTGTGTGTTAAAAAAATATATATGTGTGTGTGTGTTTTAGCACTACGTTTTATTACTCGTTCGGATTAAACGCTTATATAATAATTACACTGATTTTAGGGATTAGTAAGGTTATACTTAGAGAAAGTGTACCCGTATTTACGTGAAGGGAATGTGGAAAACAACTTTGGGAAACCACCCTCAGTACACTCGACCGGGGTCGAACCCCAATCTCTCCATCTTCAGCAGTCTAGTATGTTGCGATAATAGCGCCTTAAATCACGTGGCCACCGAAGTGGATGAAGCAACAACAACAATAATATAAGTAGTGAACAAATTAAAATTATGATCATTTTCGGTGGCCGCATCGTCTAAGGAGTCACGCTCGCAATATATTAGACCACCGAAGACTGAAAGATGGGGATTTGAGCCTGGTCGGGTGTACTGAGGGTGGTTTTTTCCTAAATGGTTTTTCACTCTACCTCCACGAAAATTCGGGTATACTTCCATTAAAATATAACCTTCTTAATCCCTAACACATTAGTGTAGTTAGTGCATGAGCGTATGGCCAGATCGGATAGTAAGACGCGGTGCTTAAAAAAATGTATTGGTTCTACAGACAAGGTTGCATCTCCTTCTGAACTGGTACAAGTTTCTCTACAAAGGGGGCGGGGCGTTTGAATGAAGCAGTGGCAAACTACTGACGCCAAACCAGACAACCTTTCAATGAGAATCAAATCAAACACAAATCAAACAAATGTATTCAATAAGTGATGTGTTTAGCCTCCAGATATTTTAGTGAATTAGATTATTCCTCAATTTTGAAACAATGCGTAGAATGACAACAATGCAATGTCATCTTAATTTATTTATTTAGTTGACGTTAGCAGTGGATAGGTGTGTACGTTTCATTGATCTACCGGGGTCATAACCCCCAACGTCTATGATTTGATTACGATGCCTGTGTGGAATTTGAAAAATGTATATTTCTAACATACAAACTATATCTCAATAGTCCGATACTTTAGTTCAGTCAGTAGTGTGTCTGTCTACGGAGTAAACGATACTGGGATCGATGCCTTGCATGAGTGATAAAATTATCATTGGTGAAATGTGGGTTTCCCCTCTTAGAGTGATGAATTACCGGGCGGGGGTAGGATGTTGTATATGTTCTAATTTGTTGTTGTTTTATAAGTCGTAGGCTAATATAATCAGTCGGTTCAGAAAGTGCACGTTACATATCTCAAATAAATTAAAAAGAAAATACATTTCAAATTTCAAAGTATCCGACAAATTCTTAACATATTAAGAAAATCAAGGAAAATTTGTATTTTTAAGTTAACTTAAAGTCAAGATGAAACTTATCAACATCAATATATTTTCAGTCTACAAAATTAAGTGTGCGCAACATTTTTTTGTATTTCTACTGAAACTACTAAACAGTCGAAGGAAGTAGTCAAATGAGGACTTGTCTACCATAAATAGAGTACAAACAAGTGTTGAATAGAAAAAAAAAACACGACAACTAACTCACGTACTCTGGGGTTCCTCTGGATCCATGCTACACCAATTAGGTACGTCCTTCAGTCACCAGGAGGCACCACGTGTCTCCTTGCCCCATTTGACATCACTGTACTACACTTCTATTAGGCCACTGGCATGCACTCGTGACTGTGGAAACTACACTACCAAAGAGGAGATAAAGGTTACGTTGAAAAACCACTCGACATACGCGAACTAAACACACACACACACAAAACCGCCGGAAAAAAACCTGTCCTTGCCTAGTAAAAAAAACACACACACAACCACTATTCACAGAAGAGAGGCTGACGACTAAAGGCGCCTCCGTTGACGCGTTGCGTCTTCGTGGCCGCCAACCAGCTCACTGCGGCTGTATCGACCTGCATGACGAAAAGAGGCGGAGCATCGCCTGGTCACGTGATTGTATCTCCCTTCTACTGCTCGCAGTCCAAATCTCTCTCTTTCTCTCGCCGGCCCATTAGACTCATGAGTGACCACGCGCATAGCCCTCGCCCACTTGACTTGTAAGATCGCGATACTATTTAATCCGACAACAGTAAGATCTTCTCTTAACTATTTTTAGAATGTTGACTGTGTTTTGTAATTCCTTTTGAAGGGACGTTTATCTTGCACCAATCAAATTTATATACCCGCACCGGTGGCCATGGTGTCTAAGTCATAAGATTCACAATATATAAAAACCACATTGAAGAGAGGAGGGGTAATGTTGTTTCAAACATGGGTCACAATCAATTAATATTATCATACTAGGTCCATATCATTATTCGATTTTGTTCCACTTATTGGAAAAATAACCAAGAACAATACAACATACTAGCTTCGTTGGCCGCATGGTCTAAGGCGTCACTCTCGCAATACACTAGACTGTTGATAAAGGAGAAATCGGGCTTTGATCCCGGTCGAGTGTACTGAGGGTGGTTTACCTAAATGATTTTTTACTCTTCCTCCACGCAAATGCGCGTACACTTTCTGTTATAACACATTAGAGTAATTAGTAGCTAGGCATATAACACGAACGGGTAGTAAGACGTGGTGCTAAAAAAAATATAACAACATATTTTGTAAGTTAAAGTTACATAAACTTTATTTCTGTTGTGAACTTTTTTAAAAATAAATTGGATTGGATGTTCCGAACGCCATGATAAGGTCAAATAAAAATTCCTATAAAAAAGTTTTCTTTTCGCGCATAGAGTCGGTACACCATAAGCACGTATTAGTATTCTATTTTTGGGGGTGGGAGGGGTAGAAGAGCACTCATTCCCGAATAAAACTCGTGGAAACGTCCATATTTTTACAATTTTTAAGATATTTTTTTTCTAACGTAAATAAAATAATGAATTTGAATTCTATACATATTGTAAACTAAACAGTTCTTGAACATATGTCCTAAGTAGGTCTCGGATTTTGAGAACCTAAAAATGACCAAAAAATGACATGAAATGGAAAAATATACTTAAAATTTTTAACAACAAAAAATAATTAAAAAAACATGAGCGAAAAGTTGTACTAAATTAAGCATGTGTTTTACAAATGTAAATTAAACATAATGGCTATGAAAAGAATTTAAAAACTAAACTCTTGCATGTTTCTAGATATAATATAGAGATACAAATATCTCTTTCAGAAGTAATAGCTACCGCTTCCCAATGCAACCCTCTGCATCCTAGTTGCAGTGTATCGCCAGGAATGTGTATTTTACAACCAAACAAGAAAAGAGGATAAACAGTTCATTGCCTACATTATATTTTTATTCAGATAACTGATTATTGAAAATATGTATGTATTTATTAAATATCGACTATTCCAATATTTAAAAATATATTTATTCAGCACGAATACCTTAAGATGATTCAAACATGCTTCATAATACTAAAAAATTCTTAAAAATGAATATAAAAGGACTCAAACTAAGAAAATATGGCCTAAAATTCCAAAATTACAAAAAAACACCGAAAAATGACTTTAAAATAAACATATATACAACCAAGAGATTATGAACAGAGTTTATGTACCTACTTATGAGCATTGTTTGTGATGAACCAATAAAAATGACATGTCATCAAAATCCGGGCTCTAGTCGTAAGTATCGTAGCATTTGACCAGAAACTTGTTAAATGGGGGGAGGGGGGAGTCCTGGTAAGCTTAAACAATTCCAATGACAGATATTCAAGAACTATTTGAGGGTCCTTTTTATACAGACGTTTCTTAACGCGTGACAATTGTGATGCCCATCCTGGGCGTTTGTTTTTATACAAGTAACATAAAAAGGGTGAGAGGAAATTTAAAAAAAATAGAGCCCAGGGTTTCCAGTCTCTTCTTTTCTACCATTAGTGATGGTTCCGTCAGTTATTTTCCTCATATTGTTGCCATTTCAGGAACAAATGAAGCGGTACAAACTAGATGCCCAACCACAAATAAGAAATACAGTACTTACTACAGAAATACACTGATACTGACTGGTACACTACGGTTCTAACACAGGTAGCGTAGAGGTTGGTTGCTCTGCAGTCTCACCAACACGGCGATACGAAAGCTGACGCCTGTATTCAATGTTCCATTAAATATAATGTAACTTGGATCGTCTTGCACCATTTTTGACGCGGTGACATTTAAGTTTCAACGACACACTTTTCAGATAGCAGTGACGTAAATGACGTGCGACAGAGTTTAAAAGCACTCATTGTCTCCTGTTTATTTTGAGAACACGCGTGTGGCACGTCACAAAACGCCTGGATAAAAAAGTCTTAAGATATTTAGAAAACTAAACTAAACCTATATACTGAACCAATAAATATTGCTTCAAATTTTGATTTATTTGGGCCAAATAAATATTTTTTCATAAAAATACAAAAAATATGAACCTCAACTCAATATACTCTCCATCCTACCCTAAAATTATGGCATAAAATAATTATTTTACAAACCTTAAGTGAACATTCTGGATGATTCGTGACATCGCAGGTCACTAAAATAGCCTGCTGCAGCCGTCACATAATGACTGTATTGACTCAGGAAACCACTTACTTTGCACTTAAAATATATTACAATAATGAATATCAAAATATCAAAATGTAATTCTCATTAGTTTATTAAGTGTCAGTAAATAAAGGTACCTTGCTGCGCCTTGTGCTTTGCTCCTAATGGACGTCCAGCTTTACAATTAATATATTTATTTTCTGATTATTTTTTTAAGATTCTGCCTAACTATAAACATTGATTTAAAACCTTACGTAAGATGTAGTTTGACACCCCTCTCCTTTCAACCCCTCGTAAGAAAACGTAAGAAAATACGGAGCCTTCTCTCTTCCCTCTTAAATAAGCTATAAGTTATTCTGAAGCTGTCACTTTTTGACAGATGTTCAGGTTGGCTACTCTAGATCTAAATTTTATAAATTCTAAAATTTAAAAATATCCAATATGGTATAATCTTAATATATAAAAACAACAGTCAAGTAACCCGCGTCGGTGGTGTAGGGGATATAAGAGTACGCGAATTATTGCGGTCCGTGTTTTATAGTTTTTATATCAAGATAAATAAAATATTGCTTCAGTAAATACATAAAGTTTAACTTTATCCACACAACTTATCTCAAAAGTTCTTGAATATCTGTCATAGCCTCTTTGGTGATCGAATGGTATAAGGCATCAATCACGTAATAGACTAGCCTGCCGTTGATAGGGAGATCAGAATTTGAATCTCAGTCGGGTGTACTGAGGATGATTTTCCTTATTTTCCCCCCAAATATCCTTAAACTCAAATGCTGATATATCTTACTTTAATCTCAACTTCCCTCATCCCTAACACAATTAGTTAATATGCGTATGGACCGGAGAAGTAGTGAAACGCGGTGATAAATACAAAATCTTTAGTGATCATCTCGTATTTCGACCAGAACTATTTCTGTTCAGGTTATACACATATATGATAATTACTGTACTGGGGTAGTGATGTGGAAGAAAGCATTTTAGAGGTAATTTACCTGCATTTGCGTGGAAGTAGAGTGGGGAAACTTTATAAATAAAACACCTCAGTAGAACCCACTGGGGTTCGAGCCCCCATCTCCTCGTTATTAGCAGGCCAGTCTGACATGAGATTGATGCCTTAGACCGTTCATCCACTGAAGCGGTTCAGGCCTTATCAAAAGTGTTCTGGTCAAAATTATTATTATTATTATTATTATTATTATTAGCACCGCGTCTTACTACCCGTTTGGGTTATACGCACTTACGCTAATGTGTAATGATAGGGTGATTGTGAGATTAAATTGAGGACCTACAGTTTAACGTGAAATCCGAACCACGGTGGAGGCCTGGCATTCCCCACATTCACAAGATGTTTCTGGTCAAAAGACACAGACTATGCTCATACGTACATAAACTCTGTTCATGATCCTCTGGTTGTAAAAATGTATATTTTATGGTTCATTTTTTGTCATTTGGAAATTCAAGCTAGTATTTTCTTAGTATGCGTCATTTATAAGTTTATTTTAGCCATTTTATAGTTGTTTTAAGGCATTCAGTATATTAAAAAAAACTATATATATTTTATAAATGCAGAACATGCTGAAATATAAACTTTTCGACACGTTGTCAGAATGAGAAGATAATGTAGGAAAATAACTTTGTATTCTCTTTGCTTGTTTGGTTGTAAAATACACATTCCTGGTGAGACTCTGCAACTAGGATGGAGAGGGCTGCGTCGGGAGGGGGTAGTTATTACTTCTGAAACAAATATTTGTATCTCTATATTATAGTTAGATACATGCAAGAGTCTAGTTGTCATTAGTTTTTCATCGCATGTAGAGATATATTTTTCATTAGTAAAGTACGTGTTTGATATAGTCATGTGCATTCATTACGAGTTTTTGTTGATATTCAAGAACTGTTTGGATTACAATATTCCTACAGTATTTTGGGCCCATAGCTCAGCTAGTCCTCGACGCCCTGTATTTTGTCCTAAGTCCCACTGCTGTTGTGAAACCACATGTTATTAGTCATTTAGCAAATATTAAACACTTGTTTGGAGCTATTCAAGCAAAAACAGCTGTATCTTTCTTTGTACATCCATAACAAGGGTTATTAGTGACATAAAATAAATAATAAGGAAAGCAGTTTAGAGGGAGTTCACTCACATTAGCGTAAATAGAGGATGAAAAATTACTCACATGTGTTGAGGTACATTTTTTTAGCACCGTGTCTTCCTACCTAGTCAGGTTGCATACGCATATGTATTAATATATGTACGTTAATGATCTCAGGATAAGTAAAGTTGCATTTATAGGAAGTGTACCCACAATCGCGTGGAGGGAAAGTTTAAAGTTTAGGGAAAACCACCCTTTACGGACTGTTGTTGCCTTTAATATTATAATTTAATACTCACTACACTCTTGGTATCAAATAATACTATGCCAATACATTTAAAAATAACTTTCTTCAAAATTTTATACATACCTAATCACGCCGATATGCAAAAAACTGCGCATATTGCTAAAAATAAAAGTATATAATCCATCTTCACACTTCCCGTATTTAATCCATCTTCACACATCCCTATCCTTGCATATTCCCTTCACTTCAACAACATCAATACACCGAGTCCATCATACTCTTTTATTATTAACATTTTCACACATTCATTTACGACATTTAGCCACGTATTACATGGTTTACCCCTTCCTTTTGATCCACACACTCTTCTATAATATAGTTGCGAATTTCTGAATTTTTTGGAATGTATGAATTATACATATATATGTAAAATGCATATATTTCAGAGATACATAAAATATTATATTATATAGTCCAATTTTCATAGGCAAGGCCTTTTAGAAAATATAAACCTTTATCGCTCGGCCAAATTTAATAAGATTCTACCATTATACTAGTGTTATTTTATTGATATAGATAATATATATTAAAAGTTTAGCTGCAGATCACATGACTTGACGAATGAGTGGGCTGAAAGCAGATCAAGTAACTTTTATAACTGACGGGTAAGGCTCGTCCTAGTTGCTCTAGCAATAAACTAAACTCTCGATGACGGGGAGATAAAGGCTCGATTATCGGTTGGGGGTACCAAGGGTGGTTTTACCCAAAATGGTTTGTCACTTTCCCTTCACGCAAATGCGGGTACACTTCCTAAAAATTTAATCTTCCTAACCCCTTAAGCCACTAATGTAATTAGTACATAAGTGCATAACCCGAGCGGTTAGTAAGAAGGGGAGCAAATAAAACTTTCCCTAACTAATTTTGATGATAATTTCATTGAGACCTGCACCTCTAGAAACACTATCAAGGTGTCAGTCTCGTCTTGTTTGGTTTGCTGGCAACGAAGGTCTCTAATGCTGACCACGTGTCATGAGATGGGTTTTTTTTTCCTAAAAGGCTTTCCATACGCCCTCCACTAAAATGCGATTAGATTTCCTCTAGATGTTAATTTCCTCAGCCCAACTCATTTATTGCCAATATAAGGGTAGCCCGGTCGGGTAGTAATCATTGGAGCACAATTTCACGAGTCCCCGAATAAAAAACCATAAAATTGTGTATAGATATAGATTGATTTTATTACGAAAGGACATTTGTAGCACCGATTAGAAAATACAAACATATTTTTTTTAGGCCAACATTGATAACATTTTATAATATTATTAGTGTTATTTTATAGCTATTGATATTATCTATTAAAATTGACAGCTGAAGTTCATATGACTTGACGTATGAATACGTGAAAGTAGATCTAGAAACTTTTTGATAGCTGTCAGATACACATACACATTCGTAAGAAAATTGCGTTATTGAAAATTATGTGCATGCTAAAAAAAATAGTTTTTTATGTACGTACATACCTTTTCTCATTTTCTTTCTCATGTGAGACATATTATTTGATGTCATATTCCCCGTCTTCCTGGCATAACTGAACCACTCAAAGGAACCGACTCTCACGCCTGTGGTAAAAGGTTCGATTACATCACGGACCTCCGCACACTCTTCAAAGCTCACGTGGTTAGTCCTAAGCTTACGGTGGCGTATCCTGCGTAAATATTGCATCCGAGAGGGAGGTAGAGTGGAGAACAAAACAATACCGATATAAACGTAAACAAGTGTGCACACATATAAAGAAACAAATCTACCATTCAGTTTATAGAGAGTCTATAATAAGGGCGCTAGTCAAACTCGAATGTTCTACCGAATGTGAGACCCGTTGAGGAGAAGTATTAAAAGCGGAATACCCCGTTGCGTTATCTCATTACTCTACATTTATTATTCAACCCGTAGCTCACACTTTAAGGGTAAAGCATCGTCCGCCCGACAATTCCCGCAACTAAAGGGCGGTGGTCGAGGTAAACATGCGATCATTGCCACCAACAAGTTTTTATCGCAGTGTATCGTCCATTTTCGTACGCACATATAAGCTTTTTTTTGTTTTGTTTTTACAGGCGTTTGATAGGCACGAGGAGGTCAAGGATGCCTAGTACCACACCTAGTGGAAGCTGTGATTCTCTCTTACTACACATCAGAGATCAGATCCCGTTTTATAACTGGTCAAGCCGGGCAAGTGCCCAGGGCACCAGATTTTAGGGGGCGCAAGAAGGAGATTTTTTAAATGCAGGATTATAGAATAATTCTTTGATAGTATTTTTGCAATTTTAAGGATTCCTCGAGTGGGAAAATGATTCTACGTACGGGCAGTTATAATAAGAGTGAAAATAACAAATTTATAAAAACAAGCTAGTTGAAAAAAGTAAACCCAAATACGGTACGTAAGAAAGAAGCAAAGGAGAGAACTTTGATCTAAAAAGTTGACATAAAGTAACTTACTTTTTCATAAGACACAACAACCTACAAAATACTTTTCCTAACATGGAGACTTAGGGCCAGTTTCATAGTCAAGTTTAGTACGCTTCAAGTGCGGCGCTACACTAAATACAAGACGACACCTACCTAAAAGAGAATGGAATGGGCCAGTTTCCTATGCGAGAACGGCCCATTCCATTCGAGTTTAGGTAGGTGTCGTCTTGTATGTAGTGTAGCGCCGCACTTGAGGCGTACTAAATTTGACTATGAAACTGGCCCTTTTCCTCATTTATCAGTCACTAACTGTACAGCGGAAAGAGGGCTTTCTGTCATAAGCAGAGTAAAGAACGTTAAAAGATCATATATTGCCGATAGTAATAAATGCGCTAGTATTAATGTACTCCGAGAAGGATATAACGCTATAAAAAAGTTTTCCGAAGTCATCGAGCGATTTGCTCAGACCAAAGCAAGAAAATAAATCATTGACCCGCTTCGGTGGCCGAGTGGTCTAACGCACAACTCTTGCAGTAGGAGAGATTGCCATTGACGGGAAGACTGAGATTTGAATCTCAGTCGGGTGTACTGAAGGGTATTTTTCGAAAGTGGGCTTTTCACTCTCCCGCCACACAAATGCGGGTACATTTCCTCTAAATACAACCTTCATAATGCATACAACTATTAGCGTAATTAGTGTATACGCGTACAGCCCGAATGGATAGTAAGACGTGGTGCTGAAAAAAAAAGGTTCTGTGAGTACTTAGGCCTAACTAGGGGGTGTGTAGACAACTCCTATGGTGTATCCTGGTCAAAGTTATGTATCACCAGTGTGGCTAATAGTATACACATAAGGTAACCGAACCTTAATGTCATGTGACTCCCGATTATGTATGCCATACAATAAAATATATATATATATATATATATATAGGCGAGGAAATTATAATTCAGAGCAACTATACCCGCATTTTTGTGGAGGGAGTGTGGGAAACTATCTGGACCGGGCTGGTGATCCGATGCTATAGTGTGAAAGTGTAAAGTGGGTGAGAAGAGATCCATTTTGGATGCGATTCTTCGGTGCAGAGCAAATTGGATTGGACACATCCCTAAGAGGAACTGTCTTCTACATGACGTCATAAAAGGAAAGAAGATTGAGGGAAAGAAGAGCTTAGGACGGAGGAGGATTCAAATATTGGATGACTTGAAGGAAAGAACAAAATTCTGAGAGCTCAAGGAAAGGATAGGGCGCATCGGTGGTCTAAGTTCACTGACAAAAGGAATGGACAGGTCACAAGACAAAACACCCAGTAATAATATGAGATAATAGCTTGTATGATTTTCATTGCTATCAAATGATTTTGCGAATGCATATATCCGAAATGTTTTCTAAATAATTTTCGAAAGAATGCTCTAATTTTTATGATAGCTTAGACGGACAGGAAGTAATTCTAGTTTCTTTAAAAAAAAAGTTTATACCTTTGTAATATTTTTACACAGTAACCATAATAATATTCAAAAATAATTAAAGTATATTAATTGCTACTAATAAAAACTAATATTGGTGATGAACTGCTCTAATATTATATTTTTAAGATACAAATTTCTATATTCACGCGTTCTCAAAAAGTTTAGCTAGTCCCGATTTTGATAAAATACACCCTGTGGACAACCCGGCTGGGATTAAGAACCCAACCTTCTCGCCACTGGTAAACCAGTCTAGATGAAACTGACATTTAAGCAAGCTTGCATTATTCTTTAGTTTAAACTCACAAACAACTATATATTACAGAAAATTGGACAACACCAACAATCAGCATCTTTTTACAGGGTGACTTAACAGCCGGGCGAACCGAGCGGCTGCCCAGGGCGTCAGTTTGAGACCAGACGGAGCATCAACATAACCTAACATAACTTGAGAATAATATCTAACTAATTCCCAAACCTAACGTAACCTGGGCCTAATAGGGGAGATACTACGCATAACAGTCATTTCATTTTTGATACTAGCATGAAATTTGACGTGGTGATATAGTTTTTTGGTCAATAAAATTGGATATTGTGTCACTCTTTAAAAGTTAATTTACATCCACCATATTAAAAAAATGGCACCTTAAAACGACTATTTGCAATTATTTCTTAAACAGTTCATTATATCAAAATTAAAGAGGCGAACATTGTCTATAAAACATTTTCTAATAGTTTTCTTTGTAATCCTAAAAATTTTCATAGTGAAACAAAAAAGCAATCCCGCTCGGTTACAAAATTTACCTTGAACCGGCCCTGTCCCTTTTGTTACTTGTTTGAATATACTTATTTATACAAAACTTTATTTAAAACAGAATAGCTATATATTTAAATAAAATCTTATTTTGGTGCCACATGATTTTGATGTAGAGTTTATAAATGAAAAGAAATTGAATTTTCTTCAGACCCAATTGGCAACAAAAAATACAAATGAAATTTTGACCCAAAAAGTATAACTCAATCGACAACATATGTTATGGATTAATAACTAGACGAGAATTGAGATTTTTTTTATAAACCAATCGACAAAAAATAGTCAGAAGGAAAAAGTCATATTTTTTAAATAACTGGACCTACGTAAAACATAAAAACGAATCATTTTGACGTAAAAATTAGTTAAATATTATGAAATTTTTTTAAAACATAAAATTACCTTAATATCATGAAAATAGTTTAAAAAAATATGTTAAACTTTTTTTATAATACAATTATACGTCAAGGAAATGTGTAACTTATTTAAATAGGGGGTTATTATGATAAATACTACGCGAATAAAATTTATTTTTGGGCCAATTCGTTTCGATTTGCGACTTGTTTAGTGTTTACGTACGTACTGTAAGGTAAAGGGCCCGTTATTCGTCCCCGCGCCTAATTCCATCCCCCTGGGTTTCTCGTCTGGTAAGTGCTGCAGCATGGTGGAA
>CABFVX010005179.1:34879-48069 GCA_902151425.1 Timema shepardi | reverse complement strand
GGGGGGGGGGGGGGGAATATTTAATTCATTTCAACTCGCAATTTTAATATATTAAACTATATTGTTGATTTTTTACTATTTTATGATAGGTGTACTTCTTAATTAATTTTATTTGGCTAAATAACATGTTCGGAAATTTACTATGGGATCGTTTTTCATTTTTAGGAACAGGCCTATATAACTACACAAACTTTATCATTTCATTATCATTGGGAACTCAAACATATGTTTTATATAAACAAATAGGAGTTTTATATATAAAAGAATATATAAATCTATAGATATTATTATATCAAGTCTATCTATGAAATTATAAATTAGATGAGATTCCTGGACACAGTAATGTTTTCAACTTTCCACTCTGTAGCAAGAAATAATGTATAGAAGGAAAACACTTCAAAAATAAAAACAGCCCAAAACTTGATTAAAAAAAATAATAATGATAAAAACGACCAAAAATAAAATCCATTGTTTAAATAACTACATTATAATATATAGGATAAATACACACACTAATCAAAAGCCTAAATTTTCTTAAAAATATCTTACCAGTGAAATGTCTGTCTAAAATATTATCACACCAACAATATATATTAAAAATAATCAACCATAATCTAATGTTTGGGTTACTTTTATAATTCTTATTTATTTTTATGATAATTTGATTGTATAATATATTTTACTCCTTTGGTTTTTGTATCTATTTGGCGTTGTTTCTACTTGTTGTATTTTTTAAAACCTTTTATTTATTTTCTTAGCTTCTTTTGTTAGACAGTGAATTTTAACCCTCATTAAAATCTTAAGATAATATTGGCTAAGTTTTCTATGGATTTGATCACATCTGGTATATACTTATCATAAGCATAATATGTGTATATAGGTATGAATTTAATTTTTGTGGTCAATAAGTATCTCTTGATGCCAAAATAAAAAATGCTTTACCTTACTTTATGAAGTCAAATTGTAACATTAATCATTCAAATACATTTCTTCTTGTTAGATGTACCCTTCATTTACCTTGAAACGTATTATGCATACCTCATGGTTCCACTATGGTGTACCTTATAAGATAGGGTAAGGTAAGAATGATACTTTTCAGGGTGAACATAGAGTACATCTTTAACTCTCGCCACACTATAAAACTGTTATTGATCATTATTTTTATTCTAAAATAATAAAACTATTATAACAATTAAATATCCTATTCTCTTTATCACTAACATGAGAAATATTTGGAAAGGGACTATTTGAATAGCTCATAAAGTATTTGTCACTTAAATCGATAAATAATAAATACATCTTTCTATATATGTTAGAAGTTTAGCAATAATTTGTTCTTAAGCAAATATTCCAGTCATGCTTGCAGTAAATATTTAAACAATGCAATAAATTTCATGTTCTTCACATTTGAGACACACAAAAGAAACCAGACATGTTCAAAACATTAACAACAAAACTAGTTTTTGAAATTGTTTTTACAATATAATATATTTGTACATGATTTAATGTCAACATATTTGAGTGTTCTATCTTATATTTTATGTAAAATAATCTTGTTATTGTTTGTTTGTGTGTATATCTTTTTTTCTTTTAGAACTCAGTCCATGTCCCGGTCAAGGTCACAATCTAGATCCTCTTATGAGCGGAAAGGAAAAAAAACATATAAATCTAGACACAGTTATTCACGGTCGCCATCCCTATCTCCACACAAACACCGTAGATATCGAAGGTATATTTTTTACCACTATTAAATGAAAAATTATTAATTACATCTTAATACCATCTCCCTCCCCCACCATAATTTAATTATTTAAAAGCAGGCATTTGTTTTATAATCACTAATTGACAAATTTTCTCTAGCTTGGATATTAATGAAATTGACTTTTTGAAACCGCTATAAATAACTGTGTTCACTGCAATTTTAATTTTGGTTTATTTAGGAATTTAGTCCGGTCTTTTGTTACATAAGTTAAACCTGTAAACATATATATATATATACTGCTTGAAGCCATTTGGAACTATTCTTGAATTTTAATACAAATTCTATAATTTTAATTGTTACCCATTAGCATTGAATTCAGACAAGTTTAATATATTATCTCTTACTGTAAATACAGCTCATTGTCTCCTAGGTATAATTTAAGTCAAAGTATAAATACAAATTATTTCTTTCTTTGTGTTATTTAAAAAATCAGAACTAATTAGATTATACCACATTACTAAACAAATTCGATTTGGCTTAAATACCTCTCTTGTATGTGGAACTGTTTTAATTTCAGAGAGAAAAGTCACTACCGTTCGAGATCACGAAGTCGAGAAAGTCGTCGTGTGACTAACCAATCTCGTTCCCCATCATATGAACATTATGAACCTAAGAATTATATTAAATCTGGACATAGACCTCGAAGCAACAAACATTCATCCCGCGGAACAGAAAGGGATAGCCGTGAAAGAGAAAGAGTAAGAAATAAAGACCGCAAATAAATAAAAAAGTGACAGTGAGAGTGAACTATAAATGAATATTGTTAGCTGAAATAACTTTTGGGGCTATGTACTTTACATTAGTATATTTTGTGGAAAGTATGTTTTTGTTACCTTATCTTACCTAAGTATCACTATAGCACATAGTAAGTGTGATCATGTTGCTACTTGCCTACTAGTAAATACAAGAACGATGTTTCATGTAACAACTTTAAGTACTTTTGGTGAGAGACGGCTGCAGGCATACGAAACTACATTGGCTTTTTTTCTGTACATGTAGTTTTTTTAAGATACAATTAATGTTAATAAAAGTGTGAAATGTTTAGTAAACATGTTATGTGAAAAGTGATGCTTTGCCGCTTCATTATCTATCTAGATATATAATTTTGCTGTATTTGTTTGTATGCACATTTCTTTCTTCGTAGGATGGTTAGAGTAAGCTAAATTGTGACATATAATATAATTGACTGCTACATATGCCTTAAAACAAATTGACAAAGGATCAATTTAGCTCAAATCTAAGTGCAATTCTCACATTATCCAGATAATGAGCCAAAATACCTAGTTTTGTGTTGTTGGTATGTTTAACACAAGGTATATTAATTAACAATTTGATTTTAAGAAGCTTGAATGAGATAGTTAATTAATAGGAATTGCAACATTATGTGCCTGGAGTAAATGGAAAGCTGAGTGTCAATTGCAGCATAAAGCCCTTCTTAGTCAAAGATGGTTGCGATATCTGATAGCTCATGATCTTAATTAATCACTCATATTTAGCTGACAATTTCCACATGTCCATCACAAACTCTGACTTAAAATATGCATGAAGAATGACTCTGGGCACAGGATGACTCCTGGATAGCTCAGTGGTAAGTCCTCAAACTTTTTTTTACATTTTGTAAAAGTTTGAAGTTTTCCCACCATGCTAATCATCATGATGATGAACTGTTTCCTGTCTGTGGCCGGGTCAGCTTAGTAAAATGCTTCCATTTTCCTCTTTTCTTCCAACATTGTTCCTCCCTTACTCTCATACTTTCTTCTCTTTCTCACACACACTTGCTATTATATGCTCTCCTCAATCTCTTCCTTGGTTTTCGTTTGCGGTCTTTTCTATCTAAACTTCTACTTTATGTTAAGCATTAATTCTTAAAATATATTCCAATTTTTTATTCTTAATTAGTGCTTCCATTTCCACACATTCTATTAATAGGCTCTCAATTGATATATTTAATTTAAAAAGGTTTGAAGGAAGCCTGATCACGTGAATTTGAGCCCTTATAACAAAACTATAAATATCAACAAGATGCACATAAACAGCGCAAAAAAACCATTCCGTGTGTACTGAGAATTATTATGCGTTGGATAGTGAGGTTTACATTTTAATTTTACTATAGTTTAACTTGTTGAGCACATTTTACTCCTTCACTCATTGTACTTTTGTCACTTAAAAGGTGCAAACAAATTTGTGGATATGTGTGCTTGTTTATTAAACCCATTTGTATTTAGTATGATCCTGCAATGCATAGCATAATGATCACATTTACTCGCTTATACTCTCTCATATCACTCTACATTATTTAAAAGGGTGTACTTTCTACTTTAGGTTAAGAGTAGTCTTAAGTTAATTTTAATGACATCCAAAGAAAGTAACACTATCTGAGTATAAGAATTTTTTTAATTTCAGTAAGTTTGTCAGATGTTCTTAAATAAATATTTATTTGTGATTCTGTTTTTATTAATATTTATTTCTGTTTAAGTTCTATCTTTGAAAACCTTAACCACCTAAATGAAAACGTTATTTATTTGAGACACCATATTTCAATAGCTTTGAGTATATTATTTTATCTCTTATCATACAATTTTCAAATGCTAATTGCATTGCTCAATAAATACTTATTTTTGGGGTATTTGGAAGAAGGTATAAGAAAGGTGGATAGAAACATATAAAAGGGACAAACACAATATGGCTTCTACAGTGAAAAGAACACAGTTCACAGTTTACATTGCTGTCATTGGACAAAGAGGTAATGACTGCTTCTTAAAGAAAATTAGTTGCCCGACCAAGTTTTCTTTCTATCAGAACTCATCAGAAGGGAGTCTAAAATGCGCATCACAACTTCCTAAAAGAGGAAACCAAAAACACAAAAGGGAGAAAAGAAAATTGGTAAAGAATGATAGGACACTTATAGGCCATTCCACTCTTAAATTTTAGTACAGGTCTTATCTTCATAAGCCAGATTGACAATTTTTATATTAGAAACTTATCAAGTTATACAACGTTTACACACTTTATGGCAATACATCTGAAGGTTGGCTATGCTAATAATTGTGTATTATTGTGTTTAATATTATTATTACTTTATTAAATCAGATATCAATAGACACTGCATAAAATATCTTGCGATGCGTAGATTGGGAAGTATGTCGAATTAAAGATTGTTTTCACTAATCGGCTAAAACCAATTGTTTTTCCCTCTTTAGATGTGAATATCTCTTCTGCGGATGTGTTTGTATTTAAACATTGTTAAAAACTAGTACCTGCACTACTGCCAAGGTTTCCATGTTAGCTACTTCTTTTGTCAATAGTTATGATGTTGGTCGCTTGCATGATAACAATTTTTTTTTTTTACTTCTACCTATAACCAGTTTGGTCTATCCACATATCTACACTCATACAAAAAGAGTTGACCCTGCTTCGGGGGCCGCATGGTCTAAGGCAGTAGTTTCCAAAGTGAGTGGTACTGCCCCCTTGGGGGTGACGGGATTACCTGGAGATGGGAGCGAGCTTAGAGGCAAGGAGGGGGGGCATAGTGCTTAAATTTTGAAAACTATTGGAATATTCAGCAAACACACCACCAGAGCTCTATTCAGGCCAGTATACCACATTTAGAAACTCGGGCCATCATCGAGGAAGTTTGGTTCGCACACAGCTTTTACCCGAATTAAAGCACTTTGATGGTTTGTTCATGTACCGAAATTTTTCAATATTCTGGGATCTTAACACGTTTAAAACTTATAAGGGAAAAAAAGATCCCTGACAGGATTCAGGGATGATCCTAACAGTAGGAAGATAGCGAAGTTTTGACTCCTACATAGGAATCAAGATTGACCCCAAGTGTGACATAGAAATTTGCTAGAAAAGGCATTGGTACTATAGTTTTAAATAGAGGAAACCGCGTTTATAGATATTATACTGGTTTGAGTCAGATAAAGAGTTGATAGAAAGTAGAATCAGAGCTGCCATTTATCTTGATTGCAGAAATATAACACCGATTTAATAAAGGACCATCATTTGCTTAGACTTGTATTTTCGTTACTCCTATAATAATAATAATAATAATAATAATAATAATGACCCTGAAAGGGATTCCTGATCAAAGTAAAAACTTCACTATCTTCCTTTCCCCCTGTTCGGTATAATGTAATTTTAGTTTGGCAGTGGTGTCACTTAGTGATAGGAGGGCAATTCCCCCTGAATTAATTTTTTTATTTATCAAAAAATAATACCTCAGTAGTAATACTTAAGGGAAAAAAATGATAACTGTTCTTTTAATATTAAAGAAAAACTGTTAGAACTGTACTTTGAATATTAATATATTCCACTTTTCTAAACACTTAGAAATAAAAGACAATATCAGTTGGGGCTAAATGTGTCATTAGGAACAAACATGAAAATTCAGGAAACTCCTTTAGGTAATGAATGACGTCTCATCCGGCAATGCCTTGTGCTGTTAGAAAAGTTGAAACGATGATGTCACCCGGCAACCAATCAGAACGTGGCAACGTAATCTAATTTTCCTGTCAACAGCTCAAAAGTTATGCCTTCCTTCTAAACATAAAATACGCGATCATCACAGTCAATCTTCTCAGTGCTCAGTAAGTTATAGTGCTTTTACTTTCATTGAAACACCTTACTGTTACAATCATCAGTGTTTAATTGTATAGTAGCTTTCAATGTATATAATGATTACTTAGTTTTGGAACCCTCATTCAAAATAAAGAGGACTCATAAAAATATCACGGATTTTCTTAAAAGGACAAAAAAAGAATCATCACCTATCTCTGACCTTAAATCTCTGGCACAAGAACTGTCTAATTCTTTAGATCTGAGTGCAGGTAAGCCTACTGAGTACTCTTTTCAGTCCAAGGGTAGAAGATTTTCCGCTCGATATTACAGTGTTCACCACTGGATAGAATGTTTAGAAGCTGAAGATGCTGTGCATTGTTTCCCAAGTCGACATTTCTCTTCAAAATCTAAAGTACGCCCAAGTGAAACATTTGGGAACCGCACGTTTATCGACAAAGGATTCAGAAAGTGGAAGGGGCCCTTTTTCAGCAACATGCAAAAAGCAAAAGGCACAAAATGTTGATGACTGTGTGGGCTGAGCTAAAAAGCCAAAATTTGATGCAGATATAAGTATCATCCAGGCTATATTGGGAACAAACATGTGAAATTGAAGAAAATTGAAGGCATGTGAATACACTTCTGAAAATGGTCAGTTTTCTGAGCCGGTAAGGCTTAGAATTCAGAGGCCATGACAATTTGGAGGGCTCGGTGATTAGAGGGAATTTTCTGTAAATGCTAGAAACACACTGTGAAGACAAACTCAAAGAAAGAATGAGTTGTTGATATGGTCATACCAGAATAATTTGATATCCATGTTTTCTTCACAAGTTGTAAGGGGTATCATTGAATACGTAAACGAGTCTGCCTCATATTCAACCACGGCTGATGAAACCTAAGAATTTTTTAAGGCAAAACAGTTGATCATTATAATTATGTTGACTGCGAGGGTTGGAAAGTGAAAGCGCAATAGGCTTTCATAATCTAAGAGACTGCAGTGTAAACAATATGACAAATGCACTCTTTTCCCTTCTTTCGGAACAAGGACTGGACATTCAATATTGTGTTGGACAGTGTTGTGATGGTGCCAAGGTGATTAGGAGTTAGGGAAGTGGGGCCCAAGCTAGGTGAATGATCAGGAACCTCATTCATCGTACTTTCACTGCCATACTCACCGTCTCATCTAGTGTTTGTGCATTCGCTGGGTGTTGTTGAGGAAGCTCAAGACTTATTTCTACCCTTCAAACAATCTACTACTTCATATAAAACGGCTATCATGGACATGAGTTATGTTTGGAAGTTCAAAGAATACTGTAGCAACCCATTTTGGGCTTAGAATGGTTCCCTACACAGTGATTTTATTGGTTAAGTACAGTGGCTAAGATTTAAAAAAAAATCCAAGCGATTTTTGTTGTGTTTGATGAGGATACAAAAGACAGAGCTGAAAGTGTCTGCATCTGAGCTCAAATGGAGCAACATTGCTTCATCTTTCTTCTTTGCTCAATGGGTCTCATACTGGACATAACATTCTCCTCTCTCAGCAGCTTCAATCCCAGAATTTAGATTTGATGACAGCGGGCTTACTAATCAAAAGCACCAAAGAATAGTTGGTCAAAATAAGAAGCGACAAGACATATAATGAATTAGTGGAAAAAGTAAAATCGCTGGCCAACAACAGCAACATAGAATGAGCTGTGACAAAAAGACAAAGTCTGTAACGTCATGTGTCTAGGATAGCATAGTCCCCATTTTGGTGAGACAGAATGAAAACACGAAGTCATTCTATTTTAATATACTAGATACAAATATGTATGAGTTTGAGTGCCGATTCTCAGAGAGAGGATATTATGGAAGCAGTGCATGAGCTCCAAAAAGAAGCAGTTGCTTTCCTGGATGGTGAAGTGTTGAAACCGCTAATCATTAAATATCAGACTTTTCTAAATGTTGATTTGTTGGAAAGCAGCGTCCTCAGGTAAGAAACTTTCTTGAACTTATCAGTGATTTAACCTTAAATTAAGACATTAATCTTTGCTACTTTAGTGGTTTTTACTTACTGTAAATAAAATTACAATATTATTTCTGTTAATTGAAATTAAAATGTCTTTATTTGCATATACATAGTGTTTTCATTTGTTTGCACCTACACCAAATTATCAACATGTAATTTATATATGTGTGGGAAAAGAATGATAAACTCTACCTTGAATCTAGAAATGTATGGAAAATAGTCCTTTCAGAGGAACAGGGACGGGGCTCTAAAAAAAAAAAAAAAAAAAACCTCCCCCTCCAAGCAAAATCAAAAAAGATGCCTCTGTAGTCTGGTCATCTAACTACAAGCAAAGAAATTGACTCCATACTGCTAAACATGTTGATTTAAGACTTATGCTAAGAGACTGGTATTTCTTCACCAAGCCCATAAGCAGTTTGGAAACTGCTGGTCTAAGGCATCAACCTTGCAGTAGACTGGACTGTCTATGAAAAGGAGATTGAGGTTTGGATCTCTGTTGGGTTAACAGGGTGGTTTTTACACTTTACCGCCACACAAATAAAGGTACACTTCCTATAAATATAACCTTTCTCATCCCTAAAACCATTAGTGTAATTAGTACATGGGCATATAATCCAAACGGGTAGTAAGAGCCAATACTAAAAAAAAACCCATTGAAACATGTAGAATTTATACAAAAAGTTCCAGCACTTGTGTAAAGGGAGGGTGGGCAACCCTTTCGGAAAAACCTGGCATTATTAACCCAATCAGCCTATTGGCGAGAGTGACACTCTAGCTTGGGTATGTGGTGACCCTTAATAGTTGAATTGAACTGAATTCAATACTGACATAAGTACGGAAACATCGCCAATGTGAAGCCTACGGGACATAAAAGACCAGGATAGGGAGAATGACCAATGTTAATACTGACCCAAACCACTAAAACAATCCTCAACTATCTCAGAATGTTCTCTTGTGACCCTCACGCTGCTGTATTTATTATGGTAATGTCAGTTCTGAAGTTTCCAAACCACTAAAACAATCCTCAACTATCTCAGAATGTTCTGTTGTGACCCCCACACTGTTGTGTTTCTTATGGTAATGTCAGTTCTGAAGTTTCCAAACCACTAAAACAATCCTCAACTATCTCAGAATGTTTTGTTTTGACACTGTTACAAACTACTTTATTTGTTTGAGAAAGCTTTGATCAATGATTCTATCCATTTACTTTGGTCTCAGAACTGAGACGTTTGATTTTGAAACGTCCTTTAAAATGAGCTAATTTGACCTTTTGATGAATTTTTCAAGGATTAAAAAACCGGAAGGTTTATTTTTTATTTTTACTCTCTTGGACATCTCGATACCTTTCAACTGTATTCATGTTGTAATCTAATCCTGTGAGTAGTAATAGTAACTGTCCTATCTGTCAGTTGAGGTTCTTCCTGTGAGTAGTTATATTGTAACTGTCCTATCTGTCAGTTAAGGTTCCTCCTGTGACCACTGGACTGGGAACTAGCGCTACTCTAGACAACGACCATACTTGGTGTTTCGTTAATACTCGCGAACGGTCGCGATCTGATATCTCAAAGGGGAGACCCAGATGTTACAGCGATGAAGGGATGGGGGATCACTTTGTCAAGCCTGTCTTCCACCCCTTCTGAACCCAGCTCAACCCTATTGGGGGGTTAGATCTATCAGCCCACAATGAAAACGCAGATTTAAACAAAACAAAAAAAGAGGCACCCCACCTCCCATGAAACCCGCTAGGAAGGTCGAAAATGCATCAGTCGACGGAAGTTTGGTGACGCGACATCGTCTGATCGAAGGAGGTGACGTTTCGGGTGATTAGTTTCATTCTAGGAGGCTTATATCACTGGCAGGTCCTTTTGCTTAGTATTAGGAACACGTGGTCACTTTCTAGCGCCTTCCATCATCTCGTGTGTTTTCACCTCGTCCCACTACTCGTGGGAAACTCCGAAATATCGACCGAAATTAATTAAAAATAGCCCCTCTTCGGTGATCGAGGGGTCTAAGGCGTCGCGCTCACAATAGACTGGACTTTAGTTGACGGGGAGATCGAGGCTTGAATCTAGGTCGGTTGTACTGAAGGTGATTTTTACTAAAGGGTTTTCCACTCTTCCACTACACAAATGTAGGTTCATTTCATATAAGTTCGACCTTCCTAATCTATAAAACATTAGCCTAACAAGTACGTTATGTGTAATAGGTGAGCATGTACGGAACGCGAGAAAATGATTTTGCAGTATTATTAATCAAAATAAATAGAATATTTCTCCAGTAAAAACCTGATCATATTATCATTAGATGATAAACTTTTTAAATGGAGGGGAAAAGTTATCATTAAATTCCAGGACGACCATCGAGGTCACCACGGAATAAAAATTAAACTCAAGGTTTGTACTGGATAACTATTTGTATTATTTTTATATAAAAACTGAAAAAATACAAATCTTTTTTCGAGTCCCCTACAACTCTACCTTCACCCGTACGGGTAGTAAGACACATTCCATCACGAGATGTAAGCTGTTTGTTTCATACCACATTTATATACGACAAATAATTTCTAAAACATTTGGTATTGGGTTAATAACTTTTAAAGTTGTGTATGTTTAGAAACCGCTAGAAATTCTTCTCTTCAAAATATGTGATCAGTATAATAAACTAAAATATCATCATTCAAGAGAAAACTGGAAAAAAGGGTAAGTTAAGAAAAATGGAGAAGAAAATATTGTCTGTATAACCTGGAGTATATATTAGAAGTTCTTTAGCCACTCTCTATATATAAATTCAAATGTTGTAGGGGAGTGAGTATGAAACAATTTAGAGGAAATGTATCCGCGTTTACGTGTATGGAGAGGGGGGAAACAAATCATAGTACAGCCAGTCGGGATTCGAACACAGCTCTTTATGTCACCAGTCGAGACTGACGTCTAATCCTCATGCCCACCAATAAGGGTAGCATTACATATTTATATATTTTATAACTTTTTAACTTCTCTCGTCACCTCGGAGAGAAAGTATAGTGATCGTAAAAAAGAATCGAACACAAGATTTTGATAAATGTCGACGTTTCATGACCCCCTGGAACAAAAAAAAATGTTCTCTAAATGCCGTCTGTCCGTCTGTCTGTACCTCGGGCTAGAGACGAAACCATTTAACCGATTGGGCTAAAACTTGGTATATAAGATTTTCATAAGGTCGCCCTGTGGGGTTTTGAAATTAGATATCCAACCCTAAATTTAAGGGTAATTTTCTGAAGGACAAAAAGAGAAAATATCTTTTTTATCGAAATTCGCTCTAATTATTTTGATTAAATTCTATATCCAGACACTGTTTATCGTTATAAACAAGATGAAAAAACTAATTTCCTCATGAAAATGACTTTGAGGGTACTTTACATAAGGGAAATTTTCCAATTTTGATCGTTTCTCAAGAACTATTTGAGATACGAAATATCTTATCTTTGTAAATTTGTAGTACCATTAAAGATACACATCTTTTATTTTAAATATATTTTTATAAAATCATTAATTTATGAGATATAAGAATATATATACTATTTAATTCAGGTTTTTTAAAAATGAATTTGATTCTTATACTCGTTGGTGCACAAAGATGTTTCTCTTTTCTTATTTTTTTCTGTAACAATTTTCCTAGTTCTTAAAGTCATAGAGTAGCAGTGATATTATTTCATTTATGATCTATGGTCTAGTGTTTTTAAACTATGTATAGACCTATCATCTCGTTTCACAAATCTTTCGAGTTTTTAGTAAATGTTTATTTTAAGATAAAAGCGGAAGAAAGTCTATTCGGTGCACCGGGCCATTTATTTATCTTTTTTTATCACCGTTTTGCCACTTGTTCAAGTTATACGCACATATGATAATTACTCTAATAGGGTAGAGATGAGGAAGTAAGCATTCAAGAAGTAATATACCCGCATTTGCCTCGGAGGAGAGTGGTAAACAATTTAGGAAAAATCCACACTCAATAGACTCGGCCAGGATTCAAACCTTGATCTTCCAGTAATCATCAGGAAAGTTTTAACATGAAAGTGACGCCTTAGACCGTTCGGCCACTGAAGTGTTTTTTTAATTAAAAATGTTGTTCATTCTTTTATGGTTTCAAATACATCTATGTATTTAAAAATGCATCTTATTTAAAATAAAATTAGTTTGCTCGTCTCTCTAAAGCTTGTTCGTAAGGAACCAGTGTCATTTAATTATAATAAACGATTAGTAAATGTATGGAGGCTATTAGGATGTCTTCAGACACCGCGAGATATCGTATCAACTGACATACACGCAATTGTCATCAAGTACAAGAGATTCCAGCACATATTTATGGAACAAAAATAGCGGGCCGTTTCACACTCGAGGCATTTTAACGCGCGATGTTTTTGTCGCGAGATAAATTCTGACGTTGCTTTCACACGAGAGGGAAAATAACACTTGTTTCCCATGATCGTTTGAGATTTCGACGTGCTATTTGATACATGCGGTGGTTAGACAGGTGACGCGGCAATTTTACCGCGCGATTATTTATTGGAACCAATGTATCTCGGTGGATGAAATTCGCGTGACAAAAACATCGCGTGATAAAATATGCTCTCCTGTGAAACGGCATTTAGTGATAAAATAATGTTTTATTTGGTCGAATTAAGGCCAACAGCTTTTCTTACAATTTGCCACGGAGTAATAAAGCAAGTTCATTTGTATACTTACGTACTATTAATATAATAGTTAAAAACTGAGTTTTACTAGTTTAAAATTATTATTATTATTATTATTATTATTAGCACCGCGTCTTACTGCCTGTTCGGGTTATACGCACTTACGCTAATGTGTAATGGTAGGG
>CABFVX010005179.1:14669-26609 GCA_902151425.1 Timema shepardi | reverse complement strand
AACAATCCTCAACTCTCTTAGAATGTTCTGTTGTGACCCTCACACTGCTGTATTTCTTATGGTAATGTTAGTTCTGAAGCTTCCAAACCACTAAAACCATCCTCAACTCTCTTAGAATGTTCTGTTGTGACCCTCACACTGCTGTATTTCTGATGGTAAAGTCAGGTCTGAAGCTTCCAAACCACTAAAACAATCCTCAACTCTCTTAGAATGTTCTGTTGTGACCCTCACACTGCTGTATTTCTTATGGTAATGTCAGTTCTGAAGCTTCCAAACCACTAAAACAATCCTCAACTATTTTAGAATGTTCTAATGTGATCTTGTTAGTAAAAATGTGTTTGTTTGACGAAGGTTAATTAGTTCCATGTTTACAAATATATCAATTTAAATGATCACAGAACTAAGTAATCTAGCTTTAAATTCCCTCGGAAATGAATACTCACCTTTTTATGAATTTTGCTTAAAACAACATTTCGGGAGCCTTATTAAGGTTACTATCATTGCTGTTCCAAACTCGTTGTACGACACAATACACATATGGATTAAACTGCCATCTTGCAAACCGCCCTTTTTTGACGTTTGTTAAAATTGACTTTTTCCAACAGTCTAGAAACCCCTAAACTGTTATTTTACACCCATTCCCTGCTCTGATTGTCACTGTGGCAGGAGAGCTCATTCTGCGTCGCTCGGCTTAGGACAACTAATTTACCAAATAAACGAATACAGATTTATTTTTCGCTCTCCATTTTACTAACTGATTAGGCTTTCCGCGTAGTTGCGCTAAGAGGATCGGGTTGAGGAAGGTAGAATTTATAATCATGTACAGTACATGCATTTGCGTTGAGGAAGAGTGGAAAACCATTTCGTATTAAACACCCTCAGTGCACCCTACCCTTTCGGAGCCATAATCTAACCAACATACTCCTCTCAGAGCCATAATATAACCAACATACTCCTCTCAGAGCCATGGTCTAGCCAACATACTCCTCTCAGAGCCATGGTCTAGCCAACATACTCTACTCAGAGCCATGGTCTAGCCAACATACTCCTCTCAGAGCCTATGGTCTAGCCAACATACTCCTCTCAGAGCCATGGTATAACCAACATACTCCTCTCAGAGCCATGGTCTAGCCAACATACTCCTCTTAGAGCCATGGTCTAACCAACATACTCCTCTCAGAGCCATAATCTAACCAACATACCTGGTGTTTAAAGGTTTGATTTTCTCCAACAGTTTCCCAAAACACTTCCACTCAAATGTGGATAAATTTCCTCTAAATTCTACCTTTATCATTCGTACTCAATACGTGTAGCTAGCTATATGCACGTAGATCGGACGGGTAGTAAGAAAAGAATAAATAAAAGACCCTTCTTTAAAAAAAAAGTAAACACACCTTAATCTTCTAGTTTTCATTCCCTTATCGCCTTAAGGCGCTATGGAAGGTAACGCGAGCTAAAATCAGTATTTTTACAGTTCTTATGACAATTTAGGTTTTGGTCAAAATTAATAGAAACCTTTGTTCAGTAGACAAGTTTAGTTTAATGTTCTAAAAATGGTAATATATAGGGGAGTGTATATCTTAGAAATGTCCAAGTTAAAGTTTAAATCTTGTCCGCTTCGACTTGGACAACCATATTAACCCTCGCATTTTGGAATGATTTTCAAAGAAGAAGAAAACTTTGATATATTGTGAACATATTTGAAATATCGCACTTAATATCATATATTTCGACATATAATAATCACTTTATAACAGCTATTAAAAAGTATTTTAACATCGACTGCTGATCAAATGACATCTACAACGTAAACAAAGATACACCCAGATATGTCAGCATACGCTGACCTTTCTCTTTACCAAGATGCAATCAATGGATAGTTGAAACATTACAAGTAGTTTATGTGATAACAACAAAAACCTAACCCAGTTCGGTAGCCGCGTGGTCTAACGCTCTACCCTCTCAATAGACTGCACTGCCGATGATGGGGCATCGTGGTTCGATACCGGTCTGGTTTACTGAGTGTAACTTATTATAATTGGTTTCCCCTAGTCACCCCAAGCAAATGCTGGTACACTTCCTCTAAATCCCACCTTCCTAAACCATAACATATTAGCACGACTAGTACAACTTGCGTACTAACAAGTAATGAGACGTGGTACTAAAATGAACAGCTTGTGGCTTGGCTCTAGGTAATACAATAGCAGGTAGTAAAATCAATTTGACATTTCCTATCTTGTGCTTTTTTCCCCCTTAAGTGCCTATTATGGTTCCTAAATCCATTTTTTATTGCCTATTTGCCCACCTATTTTGAACATTGCTGGTGCCTAATAATCCGCTACCGAGAAATCACTGCAAATAGACGCAAATGGTTTTATTATTTATATTTTATATGCTAACTCACTATTAGAAAGTGTATTAGAGGTTATTAAATTTTGACTGTGAAATTAACCGTTTGGATATTTCTCTTCTTTTGGAAGTAGCCTTTTTAGTTCAAAAGATTATTTTTGTACAAGAGCTTGTGGATGGTGAATTTAATTAAAAAACAAAGATGGCGCATCGACGAAACTAAGCTGGCGCGGCCGTTGATGACGTGTTAACAACCGGTACTCATACACTGGTGTTTACAAAAATTAAAATTTATAGTTTAACACTAATATTTTATATGGCTTTCTCTCTACGTTATTAAAAAACATTTCTTTATGGTATACATTTTTGTGTTCAGTTATCAAAATATAAAACTTTGAATATAATACTTTTTTGTATTCATCATTGACTACACGAAAATGGTTGCGGGGTGACCTGGTGGTCTAGGGGTAAGGTGTCAGACTTCTATGCTGGCGGCCGGGGTTCAATCCTCGGTCCCGGCAAAGATTTATCTGATTACCAAACCCNGGTCTAGGGGTAAGGTGTCAGACTTCTATGCTGGCGGCCGGGGTTCAATCCTCGGTCCCGGCAAAGATTTATCTGATTACCAAACCCTTCCTTCACCTCTGACAAGACATCTTGTGAATGTGAGGAATGCCAGGCCTCCACCGTGGTTCGGATTCCACGTTAAACTGTAGGTCCTCCATTTCATCTCACAATCACCCTACCATTACACATTAGCGTAAGTCCGTATAACCCGAACGGGTAGTAAGACGCGTTGCTAATAACAATAACAACAAAATGGTTACGAAAGAGCCAACTGTACAATAATCCTAGGGAACTAACATTAGAAGTGTTTGATAACACTTTTGATTGATAATAAAGTATTAGTAAGCAAACAATAATTATTCCCACATAGGTGGACATGAGTGACTTTCAAACATTGTTTGCAATACAAATATTCTGCCGGCTGTCAGTTATCGCCATTTCTATGCCAAATAGCCTATAGGTCGTAGGTACTGGGTTCGAACCCTACATACAGGTGTTATTTGTAAAACTAGATCACTATGAGTCATTGTAAGTATTGCCAACCTAGGAGAGGTCTAGTATTCAAAAGCGTGCAGGAAATGTCGCAAGCAAAGTTGGATGGAAGGCGCGACGAGGATTGGTGGAAATCCTTACCAAGGTCCACCCCCGATTATTATTGATCGGTAGGAGATGGACTCGTTGATTGGACAATCTAATCATATGGGAGGCGACAATAGAGGATACAAATCTAAATACTTGATAGCGCCTTGCCCCAGTGTGACACCCCCTGGTAACATAATGGAGAGTGACACCCCCTGGTAACATAATGGAGTAGTGACACCCCCTGGTAACATGGAGCGTGACACCTAACATCATGAAGAGTGACACCCCTGGTAGCATCATGGAAAGTGACGTCTCCTGGTAACATGAAGAGTGACACCACCTGGTAACATCATGGAGAGTGACGTCTCCTGGTAACATGAAGAGTGACTCCTCCTGGTAACATCATGAAGAGTGACACCACCTGGTAACATCATGAAGAGTGACACCCCTGGTAACATCATGGAAGTGACGTCTCCTGGTAACATGAAGAGTGACTCCTCCTGGTAACATCATGAAGAGTGACACCCCTGGTAACATCATGAAGTGAGACTCCTCCTGGTAACATCATGAAGAGTGACACCCCTGGTAACATCATGAAGAGTGAGACCCCCTGGTAACATCATGGAAGTGACGTCTCCTGGTAACATGAAGAGTGACACCACCTGATAACATCATGAAGAGTGACACCACCTGGTAACATCATGGAGAGTGACACCCCCTGGTAACATGAAGAGTGACTCTTCCTGGTAACATGAAGAGTGACACCACCTGATAACATCATGAAGAGTGACCCCCCTGGTAACATCATGGAAGTGACGTCTCCTGGTAACATGAAGAGTGACACCACCTGATAACATCATGAAGAGTGACACCACCTGGTAACATCATGGAGAGTGACACCCCCTGGTAACATGAAGAGTGACTCTTCCTGGTAACACCATGAAGAGTGACACCTCTTGATAACATCATGGAGAGTGACACCTCTTGGTAACATCATGAAGAGTGACACCCCCTGGTAGCATCATGGAGAGTGACGTCTCCTGGTAACATGAAGAGTGACTCCTCCTGGTAACATCATGAAGAGTGACACCCCTGGTAACATCATGAAGTGAGACTCCTCCTGGTAACATCATGAAGAGTGACACCCCTGGTAACATCATGAAGAGTGAGACCCCCTGGTAACATCATGGAAGTGACGTCTCCTGGTAACATGAAGAGTGACACCACCTGATAACATCATGAAGAGTGACACCACCTGGTAACATCATGGAGAGTGACACCCCCTGGTAACATGAAGAGTGACTCCTCCTGGTAACACCATGAAGAGTGACACCTCTTGATAACACCATGAAGAGTGACACCACCTGGTAACATCATGGAGAGTGACACCCCCTGGTAACATGAAGAGTGACTCTTCCTGGTAACACCATGAAGAGTGACACCTCTTGATAACATCATGGAGAGTGACACCTCTTGGTAGCATCATGAAGAGTGACTCCTCCTGGTAACATCATGAAGAGTGACACCCCCTGGTAACATCATGGAGAGTGACACCCCCTGGTAACATCATGAAGAGTGAGACCCCCTGGTAACATCATGGAAGTGACGTCTCCTGATAACATGAAGAGTGACTCCTCCTGGTAACATCATGAAGAGTGACACCCCCTGGTAACATCATGAAGAGTGAGACCCCCTGGTAACATGAAGAGTGACACCACCTGATAACATCATGGAGAGTGACACCCCCTGGTAACATGAAGAGTGACTCCTCCTGGTAACTACCATGAAGAGTGACACCTCTTGATAACATCATGGAGAGTGACACCTCTTGGTAACATCATGAAGAGTGACACCCCCTGGTAGCATTGAAGGTGTAGCTATGAAGAACAAATTCTCAATATGCACAGTACTTGTGTTTTTAAAAGGAAGATGTTTTCTTTGAACTAAAAGCAAGTTTTCCGCAATGCCGCTGTGAAAGCCGTCGCGCTCCATTGCTACAGTATGTATCCACACAAGAAGTGGATGAACTCTTGTACTTTGGCCTGTGTTCAGGGTTGATGGAGCAATGAAGGAACTTTCTCTGCGACTGTCTCTGGCTGGCAATACGGTGGAGTTGACAGAACAACGACACTTTTATTTATGTCGCTGCTAGCACCGCGTCTTACTACCCGTTCGGTTTACACATCTATATACTAATTACGCTAATAGTCTTAGGGATTAGGTAGGTTGAATTTAGTGTAAGTGTACCAGCATTTGCGTGGAGAGATCGAGTGGTAAAGCATTCAGGAGAAAAAACCACCTTAATACACCCAACCAGGATCGAACAACGATCATCGCCAGTACAGTCTAATGGAAGAATGACGCCTTAGACTATGCGGCCACAGAAGCGGGTTTTATTTATGTATTCCTGTATTATATGTCAAATTAAGTCACACCATCATACAAATCATGACTAGACTCCACGCAGGAAAAGTAATTAACTCAGAACGTCATGAAAAACCACAAACCGATTAAAACCGTAGATAAATGGTGGATGACGGTGTACACTGCAACAGTTTTAATTAATTCTATTGAAATACATTTATTTTTTAGAAATAAAGTTGTTACGATATAGAATAAAATACGAGTTATATGCGTCCAGATAAAAGGGATTTTTTTAAATGTACAATTTACTATGCATACGTTGCAACAGTGGATGACACGAGTTGGAGCTGAGGATTGACATTATTTGCAGTGGCGGCTCGTGAACTAGTAAGTTGGGGGGAAAATGATCTAGAGAATATTACATATATATATAATTATAGCCATTTAAAATACTGCCCCATTCAAGAGGGGTCCACATTTTCAAGATGTTAAAAAGAAAATCTTGATCTTTTCTATTTAAATTAGTCTACTTAGGCAAATAAATTATTTTATAATTTACAGTCTTAATAAAAAAATATCTGTTTCAGTATTATATACGTAGTAGCCAGAAGCCCATTAATTTTTAAAAAAAGTAGTATTTTAACAAATATAATTTTCTGTGCCTGAATGCTTCAACCAATTTGATTTATTGAATAGGTAGGCTATTTATAAATATGTAAACCCTAGGCGGTTGCCCTAAAATAATAACATAATCTAGTATTTCCCTTTGGAGAACCAAGCGTCGTTTACCTAAAGGGCTTAAAAAATTACATTCTTTTTTACCAAAATCTTAAAAGTTTATGATTTAATTTCACTCGTTGCGTACAACCCGAACGGGTAGTAAGACGCGGTGCTAATAATAATAATAATAATAATAATAATAATAATAATAATAATTTCACTCGTTTGTATTGAGTAAGCTTTAAAATGTTGAAATATTAGATATTTGGTGAGATATTTCAAGATGTTCATAATATATTGATATTGTTATTCTTACTTGGAAACGTTTTGAAAATGCGAATGTTATTGTGGGTGTAGAATTTGAACCAAACAAGAGTGGATCTTTGATCTCAACATTCAGAAGTCTCGCGATCCCTAGAAATCAGTCTAGACTCTAGATGTTAGCCTTCGAACTTGATCTTTATGAAACTATTCATATCGAAGAAAATTGTAGTTGAAAATGTGGGAATTTTTACTTTAATATAGATCTGTATTGCGAGTGAGGAGATCTACTGGACCACCATAACCAATAGGTACATGGTGTAAGGCGTCATTCTTGCAATATATTGGATTTGAGTTTGGGATGTCTTGGCCAGGTTTAATGGGGTGGTTTTCACATACCTTTTCCAAGCTAATGCAGGTTATTTTCCTCTGAGTTCCCTTTTCCACCCTCTCCATAAATAAGGGCATTTGTAATCAAGGTATTAAACTTAATAACTTTTTTTTAAATGGAAAAATCCTGTACAAATTATGCATGGCAGTTTTTAAATTACATTTTTTAAGATATGCTAGATTTTTTTTTACTTTCTCATTTTTTCAACCTTGAGATTGTGATGAATCTCGGCAAGCTATGTGCCCCTTAAACTCAAAAAATGGGTGCTACAATTCTGTCTATGTGGGGTTTTGTTAAAACTTGATATTTACATTATATATAGGTCAAGGACAATCATAATTTGAATAATAATGAAAAATGTTTTAAAATTCAAAATGGTTCTAAAAGGGCTATTGCGATTTTATTCAAAATGGGTAAGCCTATATACGTCATATTTTACATTCTAAATAATGTTTTGTACTTGTTTTTAGGAAAAACAATACTTTATTTAAGAATAGTTTACTGATAACAAATTTTTAAACATTTTGTTCCAAACTATAATAGAATAATCTATTTGAGAAAGTATATACGATTGTTTCGTACCTTTTAGTATTTTTGTTTTCATATCATTTCATCCCCCCTCCCCCATGTTTGTAAACCCTCTTACAACAAGATGTGAGAAACAACTACACCCCCGCTCTTCTTTATACCCCACAACCAACGCAATGGAACATGGCGATTGAATTGTTATGTATCGAGTGTTATCGACCAAGCAGCGGGCGAACACGTCTTTAGAGTTGGGTTTCATAAACAAACATGGCGAAGATCCTTTTTTAATTGGGCTATAAATGAATTAATATTTAAATAAGGGGCTATTTAAACCACAAGAGTAAAATAATCGTGTAAAATACGTTTCGCTTGCACTTAACATTAGCAGTTATACCTTGCCTGTGTCTGCTATGGTGCAGTTTATATGATAGAGCCATAGTAGAACAGTCAAGGTAAGACTGTCATCTTTCACAGCAAATGGAGTGCACATCATCAAACACAAACTAAAATGTGCTTTTATTCACACTTCTTAAAAGTCTATTTACTGTCTTAAAAAATGACAATGGCTATTAAGCCCTGTATTTATTTATTTGATGTATTTAATGTTCACTTTCTGAACTGACTTATTATTTCAGCACACGATCATTTCTATGAGCTAGAGTGAAAGGGCCTACCAATTCTTGCAAGAAAGGCATTTGCCCATACCTTACAGGGTTCTTTACCTGCCACAATCGACAAGGGACTGACGGCTTTACTTCCCCTCCGAATGAAGTTGTGCTACGGATTGTTATCACTCCAGAAAAATCCGTCGACTGAGGCTGAGTTTGAACCAAGGAAAATTTGATTTTGAGGTGCTAACTTTACCTCAAAACCACCGAGTTCAGCATTACGTCCCACAGAAAATCGTGTTTTATTTTATTTGTAAAAATAACTGAACATTTATAGACTAAATTTAACAAATAATCTTTATTAATAATCTGAAGAGTTTGTTTGTCTATCATGAGTCCGTACGTAGAGGCCTGAAACTTTAAAAATAAGTAGTTCCTGTGAGCGAGCATGTGCACCTAGAAGCGAGAATTTAATTTTTAAATTTAATTTTTAAAAATTACTTATTAACTGGGTCAGAAGTAAAAAGACCACGGACAACGTAGGTCCTTAAGGCAGTTCTACCTCACACGTAGATTCATTAACTGACAACATTTCTCCTGGACAACGCCGCGTATTTCAACAAGTAATAAATAAATGATTAACAGAAACATGGTACACAATAAATGATTAAAGTAAATAAACTATTCTTATTTAATCTACGAGAAGAATCTACCAAGAACAATGAGTATAAGATATTCTGGATGTTACGGTATGATAAGCTGGCTTTCTAATTTTACGTATCAATGATAAACTATTATTTTTCCTTTCTATGATTGTTTTTCATTACCTAATATAAATAATCGCCCATCTTAATTAACAACATAGCTGTCTGTACCCGAAAAATAAATGGTACGGAACTACGCACGGACTTTCTCGCTCTATGGTTTAAAAATTGAGATATTTACTCAAAACTTGTGATATATATGAAACTAAATAATATACACTAGCAAACCCAAGAATAAATTACACTATATTTATGTAAAACATTTTTTGAGTCCTGGTTCTAAATTTTATAATTTGGTTTTTGAGAATTAATGTCCTCATTTGTATGTTTGGACCGATAAAAAAAAAGATCGATATTGGGTTCCCAAGGGTCAACATTTCGTATTAAAATCTCAATTTCTGGTTAAAATTGTCGACATTTTTTTAGGTATTGCACATCTTCATGTCATCACATTGCTATTAAATTCTTCATTTATAAATTTTGACTAGTAAAAAATTTAATCAATGTACTATCGAGTCCAAAATGTAGATAGACCATTGTTGTACTAATATTTTCCCTAAGAGGTTTAAGGAAAAACAACATAAACCTTTAGAGACTTACTTAAATTTAATTACTCTATGCCATTGGAGAATTATTGCGGTAAAACTTAAGTAGTATCTCTTTACAACTAAAGCTCACAAAATTGTATTAATATATTTGCAAATATCTCAGAAACTGTTGAATTTATAAATATATATTTAATATAAAAGTTTTTTATTTTTAATAGTACTACAATTTTGCAATGATAAGTTATTTAGTATCTCAAATAGTTGCGGAGATACGGAGGTTTCTGCTTCTGTAAAGTACCCTAAAGTTCATTTTCACGGGAAAATTAAAATAGCCAGTTTATTTATAATCTTAATCAACACCTAGATACGAATTTTAATCAAAATCGTTAGAGCCGATTTTGAGAAAATCGACTATTTATCTTTTTGCCCTTTATTAAACTACCCTCAATTTTAGGGTTGGATATCCAATCCCAAAAATCCCTCGGGGCAACCCTATGAAAACCCTAGATACCAGGTTTTAGCCTGATCGGTAAAATATTTTAGGCTCTAGTTGGAGGTACAGACAGACAGACGGAAATTCAAAAACCACTTTTTCGGATTCGGGGGATCATGAAACGTCGACATTCATCAAAATCTCGAATTAAATTTTGTTGACGATTACAATAATATCTCTACCTGTAAGATAGCGAGAGAGTAAAAAGGGGCACAGGAATTAAAATTTAAAAATATAGGAATGTTAGCTATTTAAGGGGATATTAATTTGAAACTACCCCCTGGCCTGGACACAAAATAACTTGGAGCAGTGGGGGGAGGGGGGGATTGATTTTTTTGTGCTTGGTGGCTCAATTTCACCTCTAGGGTAACCTGGTAGTCTAGAGGTAATGTGTCAGACTTCTGTGCTGGGGGTCCGGGTTCAATCCTCTGTCCTGGCACAGATTTATCTGATTACCAAACCCTTCCTTCACCTCTGACAAGACGTGTATTAATCACAACTTGTGAATGTGTAGAATACCAGGCCTCCACCGTGGTTCGGATCCCATGTTAAACTGTAGGTCCTCCATTTCATCTCACAATCACACCATCACACATTAGCGTAAGTGCGTATAACCCGAACGGGTAGTAAGACGTGGTGCTAATAATAATAATAATAATAATAATAATAATTGCACCTTTAGCCGTACAATATAACCTCAGTCCAGAGTAGAAACATAACCAATTTTTCTCGAATGTCTTAATGAGCATTACGAAATCTCACTCATGGAAATACCAGACTTCCCATTGGGTCTTGTATCCAGTGTAGTTTATAGAAACTCTTGAGTGTATGTGTTCCGTTCATAGATTAACAAGAGAGAGAATTCTGTGAACAACAACCAGTAGATAAATTGACTGTATCATATTTTTTTTAAAACACCATATTTTCTCCCAGTTTCAACTTTTACCGGAGGGCACTGGTTACTGGCACGCCTTAACCTACCACCGAGTCGTACTTAGCAGGCTAGAAAGAAAGTCTCGTGATCGTCAGAAAAAAATATGACTCGACAAATTAAACAAGTAGAATGGCTTACTTGCCCTTTTTTTTTTTTGTATTACTGTTTTAGAGTACAATATTATAATGTATAAACGGTTGGGTAGACTTTCTCCATATCTGGTATTAATGGATGGTTCTCTATAATGTGCAGCTGCTCTTTAAGTAGAACTACAAAGTACAGTACTTGTAAACCATTAAACAGTAATTTGCACGAAGCCATAAATATACACTTACTTATATCCTTGATGACCCGCCTCGGTGGCGTAGTTAGCTAACACGCTGGTTTCGCGTTGAGCTAGACTGCCAAGGACGGGAAGATCGAGGTTCTAATCCCACTCAGGTGTACTTGGGGGTTCTTAAATGGTTTTTCATTCTCCCTCTACTCAAATGCGGGTCCATTTCCTCTATATTCAACCTTTCCAATTCCTAGCTCATTAGCGTAAATAGTACTTTAGCGTATAACCCGAACGGGTAGTAAGACGTGGTGCTAAGTATTATAATACTTAATAAAAGGTCTAATGGCTGTACATATATATAAAACTTATTTCTAATTATTGACGATATGCCAGTGTATATTGGCGTAATATAATAATATGAAACTCAAACTATTTCAGAATGTTCTATTGTGACCCTCACACTGCTGTATTTCTCATGGTCATGTCAGTTCTAAAGCTTCCAAACCACTAAAACAATCCTCAACTATCTCAGAATGTTCTGTTGTGACCCTCAC
>CABFVX010005179.1:0-13026 GCA_902151425.1 Timema shepardi | reverse complement strand
CCCCCCCTCCCTACACACAAAACTAACACGTGTGTGGTTTCATGGTTGAGTTAAAACAATCAAAGACTAATAATAACTGTTCACTTTGCTAGTTTTCTTTCTATAAAAGTCAATAATTTTTTTACTATAAAATAATAAGTTAGTAACGATACTATCCAAGGTCAAGCTAACGGTCAAATATAGTGGAAAATCAACAGATCAGTACAGATCTGAGGGCATCCACAAATTACAGATGAAGTCTCAAATTCTGACCCCCACCCCCACCCCTTCATATCTCCCATCCCTACCATGGTTATCTCTTTAATCCCTGTCTTAGTGGTGTATATATGATAACAGCCCATTCAAGTACTACACGCGGAGTAAGGAACATTTAACTAAAACTTAATCACATTTTACACCTGATCCTCAATTAAGAAATTTAAAAATATATAAGGGATCATTTTTATTTCATTTTTGGATTCTATGATTCCCGGTCAAAGGAAAATCAAAATGTCTAAAAATACAATTTCCATGTTTGTAATAAGGTACAGTGTTAAACTGCCTGTAACAATTTTAATATAAAAATTGGAAAATTGAGAATGAAATTAAAAGTGTTCAAGAAATTGGCCATTGTTTTGAGAGAAATACGTGTTCAGATATCGATTAAACGGTTTCATCATCTCCTTTCACGTAAATGCTGGGTACATTTCCTCAGAACTCTATCTTTATCATCCCTGCTTTATTAGTGAAATAAAATGCGGACAGTCTGGACTTTTGAGTGAAAAAAATAACTAGTAAAACCAGTGATGGCTTGTTGCTAAAATTAGTGGAGTGCTGCTCCGGAAATGTTTAGCCTTTGTTTTAAAATTGTGTAAGGCATAAAAACATGTGTAAAAATAAAATTTATTCGGGAACTTGATAAAATCTTAACAAAAAAACCCAACCTTTTTACTTACTTTAACTTAAATTGTTACAGTTCAAGCTTGGTCTATTCATTTAAAAATGAAATCCATTCTTCTTGTTTTAATTTGCGCAAAAAGTTCAATAATTTTCTCCTTGATCTCTGGATGACAATTGAGTAAATTTTTCTCCATTGAAATTACTGCAAGCGCATTTAGTCTTTCTGTTAAATAAAAGAACCGAAAAAAATGAATCAAATAGAATAGTTGGAAGCAGAATAATTATCTAATTCTACACTCTTCTACACCTTATCACATTCAAGAATATGGTACACGGTTTTTAAGCACAACACACGCCGAGTAAAAAAAACAACACTTCCTTCCACCATCACGCCAGAGCCGGCACTGCGAGAGCAACAGTGCTCTCTCTACCTGGCAGTCCCACCTTCCTCCCCACTACCTCCTATGTGCGCATGCGCACAACAGTCAAACACCACATCGCTGTCATTGTGAAGCGCACAGTTCCATACAAAAATGTTTGTATCTTTTTCATAAACTGGGGAATGGCTACTGAAGTACTGACATTAAGCTTGAGGAAATATATTTTACTATAAAAATAAATAAAGAATTATAGAAAAAAGGATTAATTATATTAAATGTTATCGATAATATCAAGTGTAAATATGGGGTGCTGCAATTCCGCAGTACCTATACACGAGACGCCACTGGGTAAAACTATCACATTGTAATACGAGAGTTAGGAATAAGAGCGCAATTAACGACAGGTTAACATTTTGTGAAAAGAAAAATAATTTAAAAAACTATCGAATTTCAACCACATTTTGAACTCACATTTTAAAGCAACTTGCTCTATATTATCTAAATAGAACTTCACCTTTATTAAGTCAATTTAACTTAACCTAACGTCACTAATCACAAGTTGTTGCTTATTAGCTTTATACGTTTAGCTATCCGTCCGGGTGAAAAACATTTAATTACACTAATCGTGTAGGGATTAGGAAGGTAGAATCTATATTAAATATAACCGCATTTGCGTGGAGGGAGAGTGGAAAACCATTTAGGAATATAGCACCCTAGTTACACACGGCCGGGATTAAATCCCCGAACTCCTCGTCACTGAAAGACTAGTCTGTATGAACCTGGCATTCAGCCTGCGTGACCACTAGTGTTGTCAAAAGCAAGTTATCACCTTTTGTCAATGAATAATATAATTTATACCCGGTAAATGAGGCTGATGTTTTAGTACTTAGCTCATCACTGAACTCAGTTCGAGTCAAATTTGTTCGGCTTTCATGTCGATTATTAGCTATGCAAGTAGAAAACTTGTGCCAAGTTTGTTAGTAGCGCAGTTTCTAGTTCTCAGCGATATATTGGTACGCAAGCATGCGCAGAAGAGATACAAGTTGTCTTAGATTAGCAAAGATAACGGTGGTTCCATTCTCTTCCAAACGTAAGTAAAACAAAATATCTTTGATTTAATTAATTAAATAATTTAGCACCGTGTCTTACTGCATCTTTGTTTTGAAAATTAGATTGAGAAAAATAGTTTTAATTAGAAGTCATTTATTTCACCATTGATACAGGATGATTTCAGAATTTACAGTGCATTGAAATTTATACTTAAGACCTTTACAAACAGTAAAAAAATTCCCCCCATTTATTTGAGGCATATTTAACGTGCACTTTCTGAAGTGACTGATTATATCAGTACACGACTTATTAATTAACTTAAATCTAGATCACACACAACAACCAGCCCTCCAATCGTTAATTCATCAGTGTGAAAGGGTAAACCCATATTTTACCGATGGTCAATTTTTCCAATGTGCCAGGAATCGAACCCGGGACACCTAGCTAAATAGACAGACACGCTACCAACTGAGCTGAGGTGGCTGCCTCTCTGAACTCAAACATAACTAATAACTATTCTCAAAACAAGAATGGAAACAACAAACAAATAAATACAGGCCCTACGTTTTCGTGTTATTTTGGGCAGTTCCATCACTATTTAACTACAAGTTTTTATACAGAATTAGTACAATAAAAACTCGTGTGTATTGGGACATTATATATCATTACATTATAAATTAACGATAGCCAAACAATACTTTTAAGGTGGGGTGACAGGAAACGTAATTTAAGGTCACTATTTTGATAGTTGTTTTTTTATAATACACCTTTTTGACCAATCAAATACAATATTGGTCCAGTAGATGTGTATAGCTTGATAGCCTTCACATTGTAATATCAACAGTAGTTGCATATCTGTCAGGGGCATAGCAGACACGGAGAAAAAACATTTCAGCAGTTTATATCTAAAGTTCTCATCAAATTCGGTGAAATCCATGATAGAGAGGGCCGACCTTTATGTGTGTGTGCGAGCAATGAGACTGTGACAGGGAACAAATAAGTTGAGATGGGAAATATTGGTTTGCGTGCTCGTATAGTTGGCTCCCTGCATAAGTGATATTGTCATAGTAAAAACAAATAAAAACATTGTAATGTGGTTTGATTTATTGAACGAGTGAAGCGAGTTCTCAATTTTAACTCCGCCGATTTGTGTGTCTGTGGTGGATATGCCTTAAGATAACTTTTAAACGCATTAACCGACTTATTTAAAACTTGGGACAGTTTTTCTTTGTACCTTTATACAGCTCAAGTTTATTGGATTAAAAAATCTAACGAAGATTTGGGGGGAAATCATCCCTTGTTTGTATAAAAACACGACTTCTAGCATTCATTTATTACATGTATTCACCTTTTAGGGTATTTCCTGACACCTTGTAAGCCTGAACATTGGTATTTAGATGCAATATATTGTAATAACCTACTTACTCTATGGCATTAGGAACTCAAAAGATAATTGACACATATTAAAAATACGGTACCTATCTCTATCTTGAGCTATTTCTATCCAGTCCACCTCATTACGCCCTATCTCTATCTTGAGCTAGTTCTATCAAGTCCACCTCATTACACCCTATATCTATCTTGAGCTAGTTCTATCAAGTCCACCTCATTACACCCTATATCTATCTTGAGCTAGTTCTATCAAGTCCACCTCATTACAACCTATCCTTATCTTGAGCTAGTTCAAACCAGTCCACCTTATTACACCCTATCTCTATCTTGAGCTAGTTCTATCCAGTCCACCTCATTACAACCTATCCTTATCTTGAGCTAGTTCAAACCAGTCCACCTCATTACACCCTATATCTATCTTGAGCTAGTTCTATCAAGTCCACCTCATTACACCCTATATATAGCTTGAGCTAGTTCAAACCAGTCCACCTCATTACACCCTATATCTACCTTGAGCTAGTTCTACCCAGTCCACCTTATTACACCCCATCTCTTTCAGGTCCATTCTAATGTTATCCTCCCATCTGCGTCTAGGTCTTCCCAATGGTCTCTTCCCATTGTATTCAACAGTCAGTACGCTAAACATGGTTCTAGAATCTTCCATTTTCCCAGCATGTCCTGCCCACCGTAATTTACGATAATTGATTGTACTTACAATGTATTGTAATGTCTACAGGGTATATAACTCATCATATGTAATCTCCTACACTCTCCAGTAGCCTCATACTTTTATGAACCAAATATCTTCAACCTAATTTTTTTTTATCGTTATGTAATGTAAGAGACCACGTTTCACACCCAAAGAGAACAACTGGTAAAACTATTGTTTTGTGTAGGCTATTGTGAGTTGTTAATTCCTTGACACAAGGCGAGATGTTAACCACTTACTGACCGCATGCATTTCCCGACTGTGTTCTTTTCCTAATTTCCATTCTAATATTGTTGTTGCTAGTTAAAATTGTTCCTAAATGATATTTTTTTGAATTTAAGTTTTTTAATTATTCCTTTTTGGGGGTGGAGGGGGAGTCGGTCAGATAACTGGGGCCCCGCAAACAAAATTTGCCTTTGTCTCCGCGTCTACTAAGGAGGACAGACATTCAAGGACTGTCGATTTTAGCATGTGTACAAAGTTAAACTAAACGTATCTACTGGATAAAATTTTTATTTATTTTGGTAATTTTTTTTATGAAAAGTGTAACCTAAAAATATGTCTCTTAGCCCACACTTACTTCTATCATTCCTGGAAGAAGGAGAAAGGCTTTTTTAGTTCATAGCTGTTGAAATGTATCGTTTTATAAACATTTTGATTCCAATGATCACAAGCCCCGCCATTTTGTTTTTGTTGTAATCTGTGAGTGTGGACGTGTCCTGTGATTCGTGGACGGTAGGAGGGAACTAGGCCAATGCGCCGCGTCGCTCCGACAGTGGCGCTCCTGTCGTGGCGACCACCAGTCAGTGATTTCTCCTTCAGTTGTGGTACAGACCGGCCCATGGAGGCTGGCAGCCTTACACCGTGTCGTCGCCTGGGACACAGCGTAGCCACGACACGGGAATACTTGAGTGAGTTATTAATCATAAAACACACTATTTGTATTATATATTATTATTTGTCACCACGTCTCGGTACCTGTTCAAGCTATACCCATGTGTACTGTACCCTGATTTGATTACGAATGACATTTTGAGCAACTTTTATAAGATACAAACACATTTTGTTGCAATCATCATTGATAACATTTTACTATATTATTATTTCTGTTTGAAAATATATATCAAAAGCGAAAAATATAGTTAACGTGACCTGACGTATGAATACAAGAAAATAGATATAGTAATTTCTTTCTAGTTGTCATATATGTTCAATAAAAAAATTGAGGTATAGTCCTGTGAACAGTAGACCTCGCTCTCCCTTTTAAAAAACAATTCTAATTAGGTTACATCTTGTTAAGAATGATGCCATGCTCTTCTCGTAACTGCAGTATTCATATTTCTCTTTGTTGATATTTTTCAGTTGGACACTATATTCATAAATGATAACCGTTGTTCCCGTGGTTAAGATAAAAATACATGTAAAAATAATAGTCTTCATGTTTCGTTCGGCCTAAGCTATACAAATGTCCCTGTCAAAACTCGTTAAAATTGTCACGTATTTTGTAGTAGTCATGGAACAAACAGACCACATTCAAACGGTCGAGTTAAAACCTTCGCTCCGCTCGGTCAATAAATTACGCTCATAGTGTGGAGATGTATAGGCCTAAGGTAGAACTGAGCTCCGACCTCCAAGTTACCGACACATCCAACTAAATGAGTCTGACATTTGACCCCCGTGTCCACTAATGTGGCTGACAGTTTGTGCTGATCCTAGATCTAGGCTAGGATGTTTAGATATAAGTTAATAAGTACCTTAATCGCTGATATAACCATGTGTATATTTAAATCGTAAGTTAATAAATTAAATTAAATTATTTTCTTTCCATAACCACTTTCGAAGATTTAATACCCGTAATAACTCGCATCGTTGGATATGCGGACTAAATGTCAGGCGCATCTAGTCTGGTTTCCGATTAAAGAGTCTGGGTTCGAATATAAGTCAGGTGTACTAAGGGTGTTTTTCCCTATGTTGTTTCTTAATCCCCCTCAACAGAAATATGAGTACATTTCTTCTGAATTCTACCTTCTTTATCCCTAACCCAATAGTTTAGTTAAATACGTTTATATTACAGGTAGTAAGAAACGGTATAGAAAATATTTGTTAAAAAATACAAGTGCATGTATTTTTTTTGTATCATGTAGGCCATTACTGGTTATCAACACTTACACTAAAAAAAATAGACAGGAGAGTGAATTTAAAAAACTGCAGAAGTGTTTAATCTTATAGGAACGTTAACAATTTCCAATGAAAGCTGTTGGTATTGAAATAGTTATGTTGGCATGCTAGCCGTTCTTCTAATATTGTGTTTGAGATTTCCAATTTTTATATTATGTGACTATATCCGCACATCACTTACCTAGGACAACTCTCCCAATATCCCACAAATACAGCCCTAGGGGCAAACATTCACACAAATAATTACTTGAGTCGGTGGTCTCTGGATTCGAACTAAGATACCTTGACCCCAGTGTCGGGTCGTGCTAGTATCTAGTGTCCACTTGTAAATGTTGAAAACGAGAGTAGATGATTTGTTTGAATAAGAAAATATCACCATATTGGTAGTGAACTCTGGACTCACTCTTGACATTCTAAAAATGGAATACGTGTCCATAAGAGATACTGGATACAAAACCTGTTGAGGACAGCGCATGCGCAACATCTCGTGACGCTCATTGAAAGGCGCGAGAACAAGGTATTTGTGTCAGCGATGTGAGTAAAATAAAGCCACTTCCTCCACTGCTGCAAATTACTTTGTGTCCAGAGGAGTGGGTGGTTAAAAAATACTTTCTCTCACAATTAATTTATATTTATTATAATTAATTTCTCTATCAAAATTGTATTCCGTGATTGACAAATAATTCCACTTTGAATTATGATTTTGTTCGGGTGAATCCTTGTCTGTTTTTATATTTAAAAAGGCAAACACCTGCTTTAGTGTCCGCATAGTCTAAGATGTCATTATTTTGTTAGATTAGACTGCCGAGGACAAAGAAATTTTGGTTTGAATCCTAGTCGAGTGTACTTAAGATGGTTTAGAAAAAAAATTACTCTCTCTCTCTACGCAAATACGGGTACATTTCCTCTAAATTCATATTTCCTCATCCCTAGCTCATCAGTGTAATTAGTAGATATGCATATGATCTAAACAGGCAGTAGGACGCGGTGCTAGAAAAAAAGCAAAAAAATACTTTTTTTTTAAATATTAATGTTTAAGAAATTTGCGGAAGGGGGAGGCTGTGCGAAGATTCGAAATATCGAAGGTAAGATCTCGTTCATTTCGACTTTGACACTCACAGTGACTTTCGCGTCTCGGTAACATCTCGAACTCCAAAGAAGAAGAAAACTTGGATATATTGTTAACTAATATGACATATCTCTCTAAATATATCACATATTTAAACATATATCATTTTTATAACAGCCACTAAACAGTATTTTAACATCTACTGGTGATCAAATGACATCTATAACGTAAACAAAGATACACCCAAATATGTCAGAATAGAATAATATAGTGGGCTTTGTTTATTCTATAGATATTTCTTAATTAATTGTATGTATGTGTAATTGTAATTACATACATCAACAAAATAGGAAAATACTAGTTTTTTTATATTGTCACACTAATAATAATTTACCTGCCTCGGTGGCGTAGTTGGCTAACGCGCTTGTCGTGTTAAGCTCGACTGCTGAGGATGGGGAGATCGAGGTTCGAATCTCGGTCGGTTCCCAATTCCTAATCCATTAGAGTAATTAGTACTTAAAGCGTATAACCCGAACGGGTAGTAAGACGTGGTGCTAAATAAATATTATATAATAATAATTTGTTTTCTTTATTATTGTTTTTATCTACTATCATTATTCAGAAAATCTTAGTTCTAAAATATTTAACTTAAGTTACATTATAATAACTTAATACAATATACTTGACATATTTAATGCAATGTTATACAATGTAGATAACACTTGATTTAATTTTTATAATACTATGTCATTATATTACACATTTTATTAATACTCAATGTTTTAAATTATCTATTTCAATATTCATTTATCGATCCTCCTTAATACTATAGCTATTATCTCTTAAGAGACACTAAAAAAAACCTGTCCTACATCACAACTTTTACTTTGCTTTGCATGTTTCAATATTCGCTTCGACTTCGCATTTCCTTCGTTCGCCCCTAGTACCTGGTAGCACTTTCATAATGGTCGCGTCTCGCTAATACCTGGATCTTTAAATCCTTATAAGCCTTAAATACACATGATTTTTAATTTTATAAACAAAGTCCGTGTCCTTATTTACTTGAAATCATGGTTCCAAACGGGAAACAAGGATAATTTGTCTAATCAAATTTGTCGAAATAAAATTTTTACACCAAATTATATAAACACAATCACTATTTTTATAATTTCATTCTTTGGTTATTGGCTTTATTTAAATTAGAGAAATCCTTAGTATATTAAAGTGTTCTATGAATCGATTTTAAATATAGATATATAAAAATAAGATACGTTTAGAAAATGGCGGCAATTTCATATACTACATAGCAATGACGCGCTCATTTCTATTCACACATTGATATTCATTTATTTGTTTATCTGTGATTGGCTCTTCGTTGGCGACCCCAAGATATTTCTTAAGAAAGTTATGCCTAATGTTGAATCCAACTTCTACAAAGTTCTATGGACCTTACGGACGGATCAAGATTCAATGTCCAGATTAATATGTTACCGCGGAGTAGACTAAGCTGGAACTTTTCTGTCTATAAAATATGGCAGATTCTGCTCATTTAAACATTGGGTTAGATCCACTAACTTGTAGTAATACTTGGGAATTGGGATCATTTTTGAATTCCATAGTTTTTCCTAGTTTTATGCCGTTACGAACCACAAAGAGAAATATAAAAAGGAAAGAAAGGACCAAAGTTAGAATTTCAAAAGCATTATAACAGCATAAACTTAAAGTAACCAATTAAATATGCTAATTACTCAAAATGGGCAGCAGTACAGAAAGGTAAAAAAAAAGACTATTGTAAATTTATGGTACCCAAAAAAGTTCAAAATTAAAAAGCGTTACAAGTTAATGGACCTCATTGGAGTTTCTTGATACGAGAATAACAATGATTAATACTTGAGAAGATATGTCCAGGACCGGGGTTTGAACCAAACACCTTTTTGTTCTAGTTTTCTGATCGTCTGCCAACTAGTCCACCAATATCCACCCACCTTGGCCTAGACGGTAGTCCATATTTTAAGGTCATAGGTTCGATTACCGGTACAATGAAAATTGTAATCATTTGGGAAATTGGGGCTCCCTCTTTTAACAGTTGTGAATTATCGGTGGGGGGACTGGATGTTGTGTCTGTTATAGAATTAGTTTAGTTTGTTAACCAAGGGCTGATATATTCTGTAGGTTTACAAAGAGAAAGTTAAATACCCCAAATAATAATAATAATAATATAATAATGTTAGTGTTTTATCTTCTCACTTTGTATCTGATAGTTTATCAGGTGTCCATGGTGAGCTAAGAAATAGAATCTTAATATAACTGAGAACTGTTTGGTTAGAATAAGTCGCATAGCAAATAGCGGGACATTTCCTGAATGTTCTACTTGGACAAGAGGTTTATTAAGGGAATATACTACTAGAAATGGAATACATTATTTGACTTTTGGCAGTGAACATTGATAAAGATAGTGTCATGTTTCCTTGGGAGATTGTATAGATCTAATCTTGATAAAGATCGTGTCATGTTTCCTCGGGAGATTGTATGGATCTAATCATGATAAAGATAGTGTCATGTTTCCTCGGGAGATTGTATGAATCTAATCTTGATAAAGATCATGTCATGTTTCCTCGGGAGAATGTATAAATCTAATCTTGATAAAGATAGTGTCATGTTTCCTCGAGAGATTGTATGGAGCTAATCTTGATAAAGATAGTGTCATGTTTCCTCGAGAGATTGTATAAATCTAATCTTGATAAATATCGTGTCATGTTTCCTCGTGAGATTGTATAAATCTAATCTTGATAAAGATAGTGTCATGTTTCCTCGTGAGATTGTATAAAGCCAATCTTGATAAAGATAGTGTCATGTTTCCTCGAGAGATTGTATAGAGCTAATCTTGATAAAGATAGTGTCATGTTTCCTCGAGAGATTGTATAAATCTAATCTTGATAAAAATCGTGTCATGTTTCCTCGTGAGATTGTATAAAGCTAATCTTGATAAAGATAGTGTCATGTTTCCTCGAGAGATTGTATAGAGCTAATCTTGATAAAGATAGTGTCATGTTTCCTCGAGAGATTGTATAGAGCTAACCTTGATAAATATCGTGTCATGTTTCCTCGAGAGATTGTAGAGAGCTAACCTTGATAAAGATCGTGTCATGTTTCCTCGGGAGATTGTATAGAGCTAATCTTGATAAAGATCGTGTCATGTTTTCCTCGGGAGATTGTATAAAGCTAATCTTGATAAAGATCGTGTCATGTTTCCTCAGGAGATTGTATAGATCTAATCTTGATAAAGATCGTGTCATGTTTCCTCGGGAGATTGTATAGAGCTAATCTTGATAAAGATCGTGTCATGTTTCCTCAGGAGATTGTATAGATCTAATCTTGATAAAGATCGTGTCATGTTTCCTCGAGAGATTGTATAGAGCTAACCTTGATAAAGATCGTGTCATGTTTTCCTCGGGAGATTGTATAAAGCTAATCTTGATAAAGATCGTGTCATGTTTCCTCAGGAGATTGTATAGATCTAATCTTGATAAAGATAGTGTCATGTTTCCTCGTGAGATTGTATAAAGCTAATCTTGATAAACATCCCTTCACTGTTCCTTGAGATCATGTTGAATGTTCGCATGCCTTCTGAAACTCGTTCCGTTGTGTTCGTAAACATGACAGCATCTGGTCTCCATCATCATAATAGCATCTTTCAATATTTGCATCCTTTTCATTTGTTTCTCATTACAAACCCATCAACCAACCAAAACAATCACAATATGTATTTCGTCGGCTCTGATCTCAAGGCCGTACTGAGTGGGGGTGCTTTGTGGGGTTAAACCCCCCTCCTGAAACTATGATTGATATTGTTTGTTTATTTTACTTCTAAATGCCTAAGCTGGTATATAATAATGATCAGGGCTGGATTAAGGCATGAGCCAAATGTGCCACACACAGGGACCCCCGAGGTAAGGGGCCCCCGCCGGCCCTGGAAATAGTTCACTTTGACTTGTAATATTTATTTAGTGATATTATATTTCAATATTTCATTATTGTTTTATTTTAGTTTTTCATAGAATTTTTTCCAAACTAAACTCAAAATTCTCTAATCGAATCCCCATCTGTTCATATATTGTACTCAATATGCACCGCTAGGGGCGCTGATAGCCTGGTATTACGCGGAGTTCGACAGTCCGTGCTTATAAATTAACGCAACCTTTGCAAACCAGAAACACTACATGTCTGCAGATGGTTCCGTTGACTTTTGACAGAAAAATAAACATTTATTTTATATTGACAATGATTTCTGAGGTATAATAATTTTATAAAACTTGGCATAGGGCACCCAACAGAGTTACTCCGGGCTTGATAATTATATTTAATTCATAATATCTACAACCACAATAGTTAGGGGTTAAAAAAACACTTTAAATACTACCCCAGGAGGGATTTAAAACGGTCTGAAAAGTGAACGCGAGTTAGTATAAATATTTTAGTTTACTAGGAATTTTTTTTGTTTGGGTAAAAATTTAAAAAAAACTGCTTCAGTAGTCTAGTTTTCTATACATAGTAAAATCAACAATTGTAGAATATCTGTCATGGACATCACGCAATTTGGCCAAGATTTTTCTCTTCGTTTGAAAATATTCACCCGCATCGGTGGCCCCATGATCTATCACGTCGCCTCGTGTTGGAATGGATTGCTGATGATGGGGAGAATACTTTCAAACGAAGTCTCTCCCACTCTCCACCCACGCGTATTCGGGTACATTTGCTTTAACACTGTACCGCCTTTCTCTCTATCCCATAAGCGTCATTAATGTGTGCGTATGGCCCGAACGGGTAGTAAGACGGAAAAACTATTTGCACAAAACTCAACTAACGTAACCACTGGATCAATATTTTATTTATTTTGGACGGGAAGGATCTAGGAGTCTGTTTTTGGTATTTTCTGACTCTGATGGAACCACGGGAATATGGTTCAAGGAGGGCAGGGGGCTCTCACCCACAAGGTGGGTCCGGGATCATGGCCCACCAATTATACTTGACATTAATTGCCTCTATGAGCAATTTGAAGTGGGTTTAACTTACAAACACACTCAAAATAGGGCAAACTACACCGTGGCTTGGTTACTTTTTAAGGCCACGGAGGATATTCCTCCATTTTTTTTTATCTCATCCTCTTTATACAATTAGGTTTTGTGAGAGCATAAACGTGTTCAGGGTCTTGACTGGCAAACCCAGTGGGAAGAGCCCATTGGGAAGACCTAGACATAGATGAGAGGATAACATTAGAATGATCCTGAAAGAAATAGGGTGTAATGAGGTGGACTGGATAGAACTAGCTCAAGATAGAGATAGGGTGTAATGAGGTGGACTGGATAGAA